>CM034466.1:30514677-30821350 GCA_019925255.1 Litchi chinensis
AAAAAAAACCAAAAACAAAAACAAATAAAACGAAACACACTTTTTGCATTAAACTAGTTAATTAAGGTTTTAGGTCTCACTTGCTCCAAGTGCATTGGTGTAGTTGATACCAATCCATCTACCCAACACCCTAACACACGCAACAGGCAAGTTCGAGTGCCAACCATGCTAAAAATGTGGGTCGACCTTTCCTATTTTTGAGAGTAGCTATCTATACCGTGTGATAGAGTCCAATCATCATTAGGTCTTAATTGTTGTTTGATCTAATATCAAGAGTAAAAAAAAAAGAAGTTTTCAAGTCTCACTCCACTCAAATGAAAAATAAAGAGAAATCTTACTTAATTATAGAAGCAACTATTTTGATCAAATTAGGGCATTCATTGTTGATAATTATTTGACATAACATTACTAACAACTTTTCTCAATTGAGTGATTATATATCTATCTCTTATATTCATAATAAAGTTTAAATCTTATCTTATTCTTATCCAACATGACAATAAATACACGGAAACATATCTCTCATATAGTAAAAACAATTATGTTCACGACATAACCGTGTACACTCTAAATAAATATCCAAACAAGATTACACTTTACATATCATCCCAAATTACCCTATTCGAAAACCAAACAACATTCCATATCTCAATTCCACATCTATAAAACCATCCCCAATATACAAATCCCAAAACACACATTTTTTCCAATCAACTTGCAAGTTCCGAAAAAACAAACATCAACAAAAAAAAATATATATATATAAAATAAAAAGGAACATTATTCAGATAAATAAAAAAAAGAAAACAAAACACACACACACCAAAAACCCAAAAAAAAAAAACCCAGTGAGTTGAAAAACACTCTCACTGTTTTTCTTTTTTTTTTTTTTTTTTCCATTCCCTTTTTTGTTCTCTCACACGATCTCTCTCTCCCTCCCCATTTTTTTTGTGTTTTTTTTTCCGTCGAAACGACATGTCGTTGAGGCCGAGCACCCGGACGGAGGTCCGGAAGAAGGGGTACAAGAGCGGCGTTGACGCGGAGGAGGCGCGGCGGCGGAGGGAGGACAACCTGGTGGAGATCAGGAAGAACAAGCGTGAGGACAATCTCCTCAAGAAGCGTCGCGAGGGGCTCCTCCTCCACCAGTCCCAGCAGCAGCAACAGCTCCTCGACGCCTCCCAGACCGCTGCCGCCGCCGCCATCGAAAAAAAGGTGCCTTTTTAGTTGTCTTTTACGTTCTCTGAAATGGGTCTCGATTCGTTTCTGCAATTGTGGTTGATTTGTGCGTCTTTTTGCTGGATTAGGGTTGCAGTGTAGAATCGGGCTTTTTTTTTTTTTAATATATATATATATATATATATATATTGTTTAGTGATTGACTGGCCTTTTGGTTTGATTGTGTTATGTGTTTGGTTTTAGTGGTGTTTAGGTTTCGTGGGTTCGAATTGGTTTAGGTGGAGAGTGAAAGTTGTGATTTTTAGCTGTTTGTTTGTGTTCGAATTTTGGTGTTTGTTGATAAGTTGTTGTGGTTTTGGTTGTTGATGGGGATCTTTGTTTATGATCTGTGAAGGATTAGAGTGATAAGTGCTAGTTTGGCGAGATTCGTGATGCATTTTGCTGTTTTAGGTTACTTTAGACGAACCCTTTTGTGGAAGATTGATTCTAGATTTGTTAAGAAGAGATTTAGTTTTATGAGTTTCCTTGTATTGGGTTGTTGTAGGGGAAGAGTGAAAGGTGTCAATTTTATGCATTTAATGTGTTCGAATTTTGGTGTTTGTCAAAAGGACTGTTGAAGTGAGTGTTGTGCATTGCTGTTGTGTTTTCAATTGCTGATTTCGTGTTTGTGGATCGTCAGTTATGATCTGTGCGGGATTAGAGGGATGCATGTAGTTTGTTGGAATGTACTGATGCATTTTGCTGTTTTAGCTTACTTCAGACGGACCGTTAAAGAGATTATTAGATTGTAACCCATTTGCTAGGAAAAGGGTTTGTTTGGATATTGTCTGATTGGATAAATGGATGCTCATGCGGGGAATGCAGCATCCCAAGTGCCGAAATATCTTTGTTTATATCCGAAAAGTCTTGGTTTTGATGTTTTTGTGTACGGTGTGGTGTTTTTATGTATAAGTTATCTAGGTTGAGCTTCTATATATTATTGTGGTGGCATATTCAACAGTTACAGGTTTAATGTGTTACCTTTTTCCTATTGGTGTTGTCCAACAGTTGGAAAGTATTCCTTTGATGGTGCAAGGAGTGTGGTCTGAAGATCCTGTATCACAGTTAGAAGCAACTACACAGTTTAGGAAGCTGTTGTCAATTGGTATGAATTTGACTCTTATGCTGAGAACATGGTCATTCTTGGGAATATATATATATATATATATATATTTGTTATTCATTTTCTTAAAAAATAATTGTTTATTATTTCGTCTTTATTGTGTAGAACGCAGCCCTCCAATTGATGAAGTGATTAAAGCTGGTGTTGTACCTCGCTTTGTGGAGTTTCTTGGAAGGCAGGATCTGCCCCAACTACAAGTAAAATAATGTTTGAAGATATTCTTTTTGGGTTTTCTCTTCCTATTCAAGCAAAATAAAGTTTGAAGATATTGTTTAACATCCAGACTGACTTTGCTGTTATGAGCAGTTCGAGGCTGCATGGGCATTGACAAATGTTGCATCAGGGACATCAGAGCATACGCGAGTTGTCATTGACCATGGTGCTGTTCCCATGTTTGTGCAGCTCCTAAGCTCTGGCAGTGATGATGTCAGAGAGCAGGTTGACTCTCACCTCTGCTGTTTACAAATGCGTTTTTTACCTTAATGTTAATTTGTGCAAGAGCGTTGTGACTAGAGTTGATCTTCTATAACATCCTTAAATCATTTATATTCTTGTCAAGCTAACTGTATGGAAGGGTGTTATGTTACGTCAAAGATGTCAAATTCTTTGTTTCTGATTGAAATTTGCTTGGCATGGCGTTGTATGCATATTGTGTCCTAGTTATAGTGTCTTTTTTCCCCTTCTGGGAATAAATTTTGTCCCAATTGGTTCCATTTTCTCACTGAGTTTCACTGATACTCTGATAATTTAATTACATGTCCTACGCTTATATTATTTCTAGTTGGGATTTACCTGCATCTTCCATTGACAATATTTTTATTGAATTGTTTGTGTTTTATTTTTTAGGCAGTATGGGCTTTGGGAAATGTTGCTGGTGACTCCCCTAATTGCAGGGATCTTGTTCTTGGTAAGGGTGCTCTAATACCATTATTAGCTCAACTAAATGAGCACTCAAAACTATCGATGCTGAGGAATGCTACCTGGACTTTATCTAACTTCTGTCGTGGCAAGCCACCAACACCATTTGAGCAGGTAGGTGGCAGGGGGAACTATGAAAAATTCTACAACTTTTTCTGAATTTGGCCAGATTAACTTGACAGATGCATTACAATAGGTTCTAATGATGAAGATATTTTCCCTGTTTTCTGTCAGGTGAAGCCTGCATTGCCGGTTCTTCAGAAGCTCATCCACTTGAATGATGAAGAAGTTCTAACGGATGCGTGCTGGGCCCTATCTTATCTTTCTGATGGTCCAAATGACAAAATTCAGGCTGTGATTGAAGCTGGTGTCTGTCCACGGCTTGTGGAGCTTTTGATGTAAGTTTTATGTCCTTCGTGAACTTTTCCAAACCTGGAGCTGATGTTCACCTGCATTTATTTATATATTCATAGTGTAATTTATTATTGCACTTCACTTTGTATGTTCTTTTAACAGTTATATGATCTGTTAAATTACTCTATGATCTAAATTTTGTTTCTGCCAGGCATCCATCGCCCACGGTTCTTATACCTGCCCTTCGAACAGTGGGTAACATTGTTACTGGTGACGATGCTCAGACTCAGGTGCTTTCAACATCTTTGTGTGTTTGCTAGATGTTTATGTGTTTAAACTGTCTCCAAAGTCATACTATTTCTTTCTTATTTTATAGCTTCTGATAATGCTGTTGTGTCATTTCCTCTATCTTTAATATACTGTTGGTTTCTGACTGAAAAAATGACTTTGGTTTGTGTTTCAGTTTGTAATTGATAACGGAGTTCTTCCTTGTCTTTACCAACTTCTTGCACAAAATCACAAAAAAAGCATAAAAAAAGAAGCTTGTTGGACAATCTCAAATATTACTGCTGGCAATAAAGCTCAGATACAGGTATAAGTTTCATTCCATTTTTGTGTTTTGAAAAACTTATGCCCAATTATACCTGCGACACACGTGAAGCTTACAAACTAGAATATCTTGTCTGGTTGCATGTGCTGTTAGACAATTATCAGTCATAACGGTAAAGATGGTTGTGGTTTATTGGGGTGGTATGAAAATGGTTGAGTCCAAACGACATGCTTGATTGCTCTTGGTTTCTTGTATTGTTATCTTATTATGCACAGATAAGTGGTTTTGCCAATTTTCACTAAATTAGCTTTAAAAGCATATCTTAACAAACTGCTTGATAATTGTCTGATGGGAGGAGAAGAAAATGTATTGTAGTTACAGTCTACATTTCAAACTCCCCTGTGTCATAACTGCAATCTGAAACATCGGCACTTATGTCTTTTTCTTACACTTTCTATTTTCAAAATAGACCTTATAAGTTTTTGATAACTTGTAAGCAATATATGCTGGATTATTTCATTTGATGACAGTAGATAGGAAACTGTTTATTTGAAATGTTACTAATAAGAAAACGTCTTAGGAAGTAGAATCATTGGTTGTCATGGATTGGTTTCATTTTTCTGCATGCTGGAGGGATGAGGGTAAAGTATAGGGACTTGGGGAGAATGTGAAAGGCGCAGATAACGTGCATTACCATGTCTGAATTTTTTTTTTTATAATTTTTTATATTATATTAAATAGAGTTGAAGTGTTTTATTTGTCATTTCCTCAAATTTACTTTGTGCTTAGCAAACGTTACTGAGAACCTACCTCTCATTATTATATTCTGCTACAGGCTGTTATTGAGGCGAACATTATCCTCCCTCTTGTTCACCTTCTCCAACATGCAGAGTTTGAGATCAAGAAGGAGGCTGCATGGGCCATTTCAAATGCCACCTCAGGAGGGTCTCATGAACAGATTCAGTATGTTATTTTTCTTCTCCTTTTTCTTTTTGAAAACTTTTGATTGAAGTGGCAGAGATACATTCAGGTCATTGTCCCTTTACCCCAACTGAAATATTCTGTTTTTGTACCTATGTATATGAGTTTCTTTGTGGCTGGGAAGAACTGGTACTAAATGTTCTTTTCATGTGGCTAGATTGTTTGGAAATGATATTTAAAATATATTAGTTGTTGACATTAGGTAGCTATTGTAAGTGACGCCTCCTTATAAGTGGAGTAAATGTCTGGATCTAATGTTATGACATTATATGATAATAACAAACTGTCTTCATATCATTCTACAATGTGCAGAATTTGCTTGATAAGTTAACGCTATAAACTGCACTAGATGGACCAACTCTTACAATATCATATTCTTGCAGATTTCTGGTGAGCCAAGGTTGCATCAAACCACTCTGTGATCTTCTGGTCTGTCCAGACCCAAGGATCGTAACAGTGTGCCTTGAGGGTCTTGAAAACATTCTAAAGGTAGGTGAGGCAGACAAGGACATGGGCATGAATGGCGGTGTTAATCTTTACGCCCAAATGATTGATGAATGCGATGGATTGGATAAGATTGAAAATCTGCAGACTCATGACAACAATGAAATTTATGAAAAGGCTGTAAAGATTTTGGAGAGATACTGGGCTGAGGAAGACGAAGAAGAACAGAATCTCCAAGATGGTGGCGTCGGAAATCAGCAGCAGGGTTTTGCCTTCGGCAACAACCAGCCCAACCTTCCACCCGGTGGCTTCAAATTTGGTTGAAGCAGTAGTTTGAGGACCTATTTACTGGCTTCATAGGAACAGTTACTCCTCTCACAGTGAATTTTTGAACTTAGTATTTTTGCTTGCCGTAAGGGGTCAGGAATTTTGGTCTGGCACATAGGCTTTTGTTTGCTTATGGATTATGTTTAAAAAATTTCAAGGTTATAACTTGCAGCTTTTCAACTTTGATTTGTATTTCTATATTCATAGGAAAAAAATTATCATCCCTGTGATTTGCCTTGTTGTGTAATGGACATTATGCTACAAAATACTTCTATAATGCTGTGGACTTATAGATGAACAAGTCTTTTGTGGTTGATGCTTTTTGAGGTTGTGGCAACCGAGAACTTTTAAGTCTGTTCTTTTTGCACCATCACATTAAAGTGAGTTTATTTTTCTTCATAGTGTAGTATATTCTCATAAGCTTAGGATTTTACTTATACCTATCTGAAATGAGTTTGCGAAATGAAAGCATCACACTGCATGGCTGATGCAAGATTTTCTTTAATTTATTTTCATGGTGAGTTTCTGCATTCCAAATTCAAGAACATTTTATAATTGTTGCTTATATTGTATGCATCATAACAATAACATAGACTGCATCCTAGATTGGCTCCTTTTTTGGCCATAGTTGAGTAGAAAAATGTAACTATGGAAGCTTCTCAATTTTCCCAATTTGGAATCAATGTTCTCTCTATTGATTACCCTGGCCAAAACTAACAAAATAAAATCTAAAAAATAATAGACAAAAACTATTAATTGTCCTCGAAATTGACAGCATTCAAATTTCTCTTAATAAATAAGCAAATATCCCAACCTCCTCTAACAAGAATGGAGAGACGTCTCTTTTACTGTAGTAGTTCTTTGAGACTTATTTGTCATGTTTACTGCAGTAGTTCTTTGTGACATATTTGTCATGTGCAACTGTGGTGATATACTTTCTTTACAAAAAAGACTGTTGTAATATGATTGTAGTGTTTCACATAGGTAGTTTTTGACTAACCTAATCATGGTCTTAGTTTGTTTTTTTCTAGTTAAAAACATGTTAGCGGAGTTCAATTTAAATCGTTGTGAACTAACTTTATTGTGGTATCAAATTATTCTTGTAAAAACATATTTGTAGTGTTTAATCTAATTAAAGCCTAGACTAACCTGATCATTCTATCGGTTTCAAAAATGAAAAATCATAAAAATGATTGTTTAAATTTATCATATTAGTTTAATAATAATTTTAAAAAATCAATAATCTTTCAAACAAAGACTATTTATCAAATGTAGCATCTCAAACATTTTTTCATGCGAAACACTTAATTCTCATAGATGAAAAAGAATTCAAATGTCATCGGTAATAATTGGAATTAGACGTCCCACACAAAAAATTGTCATAAATTTCACTTAAAAGAAATTATTATATTTAATGATTATCATTAAATAAACGAAAGCAGAGGGACCAGACAGTAACTTGGATGTCCCTATACAACATCAATTACACTAGGGCTTATACAACTTAAAACAACCTCCGACTGGTTAGTTTTCTGTTGAACTCACAAACTATGATGATGTCACACAACTATAACAACAACATTGACCCGAACCAGTATGGTGTGTTGCTTTACTACAAGTATGCAACCATTCCTGATCTCAAATCACTCCTTTCCTTCTACGAGTCCAACTGCAACTCACTCGGCCTCCTCGGCCGCGTCCGCCTTGCGCCTCATGGCGTCAATGTCACTGTATGCACTTGAAACCCCACCTCCCTTTTCAATGTTTCTTGTCATTTATCGCTTTGTTGTTGCTTTTTCTTATCTGGGTTTGTGTGTGTGTTGATGTGAATTTTGAAGCTACCAGCTAAACTAGTTAGTACCCAGAAAGTGTCTGTAGTTAATAAATCAGGGTTTTTTCTATTAGGTTGGTGGGATGTTGTATTCATTGAAATTTACATTGATGCTGTTAGAATTTGAACCTAAGAGGTTTTGTGTAAATGGCTAGAGACTTTACTAGCTAAGCTAGTTGGTTCCCATAAGGCAATTTTTATTAGGTTGGTGATATGTTAATGTTATCTTCCAATGAAGTTCACATTGATGCAATTAAAGCTATTAGTTTATATGATATTCTAGGTTTATTTGAGTGGAGTTTGAATACTTTACGAGCTAAGGTTGTTAATAGCCGGAAAATTTTATGATTTAACGGTTTCTGGGGTTTTGGATTAGGTTGATAGGGAGTTGTCTTCAATGGAAATCACATTGATGCAATTGAAGATATTAATTTATTTGATTTCTGGGTTTATGTGAGTGGAATTTGAACCTACTTTGCTTAGCTAAGCTAGCTAGTTCTTAAAAAGCTTTATAGTTAGCAATTTCAGATTTTTAATTAGGTTGGTAAGAAGTTGTCTTCATTTGAAATTCATATTGATGCTGTTAAAGATATTAGTTTGGGTTTATGTGAGTGGAATTTGAACGTACTTTACCAGCTAATCTTGCTAGTACTGAGAAAGTTATATAATTAACAATTTTCGGGTTTTATTTTTTATTTTTTATTAGGTTGGTGGGAAGTTGTCATCATTGGAAAGTCATATTGATGCAGTTAAGGCTATTAGTTTATTTGAAGGGACTGATTTCAAGCTCGCGTCTTCTCACCACCCTTTGAATGACAAGGTTGCTCATGAATGTGGCTTCACTTCTCTGTCTATTCGGATTGTGAAGGTTACTTCACTTTTTTTGGATGTTTTTTGATAGAATTTGAGATTTTTTTTTAAAAATGAAATTCTGCTTGATATAAATAAGTTTGATTTCTCTGTGTTGCAGGAATTGGTTACTCTTTGTTCTCATCCTCTGTTGAACCCACCTGATATTTCGAATGCTGGGAAGCATTTATCGGCAGTTGAGTTCCATTCTCTTCTTCAGTGTGCTGGTAATTAGCTGTTTTTGTCCCCCAACCCCCTTCTCTGATGATGTTTAGTGCTTATAATGAGTTGCACTTTATGATGGAGTGTATTTTCTTATTGATTTATATTTTGCAGGGAAACTTTTAGATGAAGAAAGTCCAATTGAGGATAAGAAACTTGTTCTGTTGGATGCAAGGAATTTGTATGAGACAAGAATCGGGAAGTTCCACACACCAAATGTGGAAACATTGGATCCGAATGTCAGGCAGTATAGCGATCTGCCCTCCTGGATAGATGATAATGCCGAGCAATTGCGAGGGAAACACATCCTCATGTAAGTGCCCCTCTGGAATGTTTTAATGGTCTTATTCAATGCTTAAAAATTGTTATTCTATGGTTGAAACTGATGTTATTTTTTTTAGTGCTTCAGGATGGTTTTTGCTCCTCTCGGTTTATCAGTTATATTTCACTCCCACTAACGGGTTAGATTATGTCACAGGTACTGCACTGGGGGAATCAGGTGTGAGATGGCATCAGCTTATGTTAGGTCAAAAGGTGCTGGCTTTGAGAATGTGTTTCAGGTGATGCTCATTACCTAGTTGGAAATCATACCTTTGATTTTTACACAGAAGAACTTGTCTTGATCGTATGGCCTTAGAGAAGTAATGTTAATGTTTTATGATGGAAAATCTGAAAAATTGGTGATATCTTGGTTGTATTGTTTATTGTAGTTGTACGGAGGAATACAACGTTATTTGGAACAATATCCAGATGGCGGTTTTTTCAAAGGAAAGAATTTTGTTTTTGATCACAGGTACGATATATCTCATCACCATGTTATTAATATTATAACAGTATTTTATATGTCAATGTACTTACTATTACTAACATGCGTAATATCTATCTTTTCGTATTATTGGTTGGTTGTAGAATTTCTGTTGGGAGTTTGGATGAAAATATTCTGGGTAGCTGCCTTCTTTGTGGGTCTTCCTTTGATGATTATTCTTTACGCTGCCGCTGCACTCGCTGTAGAATGCTTGTTTTAGTCTGTGATAGTTGCCGGGTATGCACAAAGAATAATCCCAATGTCATTGTATATTATTTTCTCTCTGCCATTGATTTATGTTCTTTCCTTCTCTTTTAAATCTATCAATAGCTTCTTCTACCACGCTTCCTGTTTGCTGTATTATGTGTTCTTGCATACTTATTTTATTGTGGAAAATCAGACGGAAGGAGCTATCTATGTTTGTGAACTATGCCGGAAACATGGTAAGGGTCTTGGTTCACTTCCGTCCACTGAAGATGGCAACAACGAAGTTGCACTTACATCACCACTATTCGAGCTTAAAACTGTTAACTCAGATCCTTCAATCTCACCTCAACTGACTTGGAGACATGGTAAGGTCTGTATTCTGTATCACTAAATAAACTTCTGAGACCAATATTTGTTAGTTTGTCGTAATTACTAGCTTCCCGGTTGTTGAATGATGAGTGTCTAGAGTGTGGACTTTGAACTTGCTTTTTAATCCCTAATATCTTATTAGTCCTATGCTGCAGGCACTGAGTATCCAAGAAAACTACGAATCTTGTGCTTGCACGGGTTTCGGCAGAATGCCTCTGGTTTTAAAGGACGAACTGGATCACTAGCAAAGAAGCTTAAAAACATTGCTGAACTTGTTTTCATTGATGCGCCCCATGAGTTGGCATTCATCTACCGACCTTCCTATGCATCATCTCCATTGCAAAGTTGTCCTCTGCCTCCATCAGAGAATTGCACAAAGAAGTATGCATGGTTGGTGGCACCTGATTCCAGTGGAAGCACCGAAACTGATTGGAAAAAGGCAGACGGTCCATTCGATCCTCTCCAATACCAGCAGCAAACTGATGGATTCGACATGTCATTATCACATCTGAAGACAGTTTTCTCTCAAGAAGGGCCGTTTGATGGGATCTTAGGCTTTTCACAGGGAGCAGCAATGGCTGCTTCGGTTTGTGCTCTACGAGAGAGACTAAAGGGTGAGATTGATTTCAGATTCGGAATTTTGTGCTCCGGTTATGCTCTTCCATTGACAGAGTTTCAACAAGGATCGATCAACTGCCCTTCACTTCACATATTTGGCAGTGACTTAGGTAAGGATAGGCAGATTGCAAACCAAGCCAGTAGAGGCCTTGCTATGGCATTTGAAACCGGTTGCTGTACCATCATCGAACATGACTCTGGTCACATCATTCCTACTCGATCTCCATACATCGATGAGTTCAAGGGCTTTCTTCAACGTTTTCTCTGACAAAACATCTTCCTTTTTATGACAAAATCATTGTCCATCTGTGTTTTTCTTTGTGCATTGTCGTCAGGAACTGGAGGATCAGTGCTCTACTAATCTCATGCAGGCCTGCACCCAAATCTCTGGATTTGCATTCTTTTTGCTCTAGAGATATTCAGCAATTACTGGAACAACGTAGAGAATTTATCATAAACTATAGATGCTATTAGTTTTCTCATCTTTTGTGGGATGGATTCATATTCTCTCATTGAATTGATTTGAGTTAAATTGTAGTTGTTTCCAACCTACATTTGTGTACAGGTTGAAGGAAAAATATTTATTATATGGTTATGCGTCAAAACATTATTTTTTGGTGTCAACTGCCCATCGTTGAATTGGCCATTCATCTAATATCATCTAATATGATTTAATGATAAAGAGTTTATTCAGTCCAAAATTGTTTAATGTTTGAGTATCTATATAATATGTGGTATTTTGTAGAAAAGAATAAAATCTGGCAATCATTTCATGTAAAATTAGGATTATGTAACTAAAATTTTGCCCTCTTAACTCATCTTTCAATTTTAAATAAATTTCCAAGACCAATTTAATTTACAAAGAGATAAAGGGGTAAACATGAACCAATTTAATCATTCTTTACAACTCTGCAAGTAAAACATCAAAAAACAAATGAAAAACAAAGGTCAATGTGGGATTTGCACTGAAATTTACCATAAATGTTCTCTTTATTTGTGAAAATGATCATTAATAATAACAAGTGATGAGCATATTTTCATTAGATATTACCCCTAGGTTTAGTTTTATTAGTTAAATATTTTACTAATTTTATTTTAATAGACTAGGAAAATGGCCTTTGTATTGGTAATTAAATTGATTTTCAATTATTCTATGGTGCATGGATAAATTAGTTGGAAGTCAATGTCAAGCTAAAAAAAATCTTTCATTGGATCCAATTTCTAAAACAAATGAACCTACATATACTTTCTCTCTCTCTCTCTCTCTCTCTTTTGACTAACTTAATGATTTTGAGTATTTTAATATTAAAATATGAGTTTTTTTAACATCAAAGTACCATTAATTAGATTGTCCTTCATCACGAAAAAAACAAATTATTATATCATAAGAAATCCACTCTCACAACAAGAGAAGAAAATCCTTTATATATATTTGTAAATATGTATAGTTGATTATGACCTTATCTCACATATAAAGAATAAGTGCAATTATAACTTGAATGGTGAGTGAATATACACAAGTAGGATGAGTTGTAATATATCTTTTCATCATTTATGCCATGAATGTTTGATGGTTAAGACTATTTAATTAATTAATGTCTAAATTTGCAATGCTTAAAAATAAATATCTTTGATTTTGTAATTTCAATTTAATTGTATACATAGAATACTTAGGATTTGTATTTTTAGGCCTAGAAGATTCTTAAATCAATGATTTTTAATGTGCTGAAGAAAACTTGAAATTAATGTGTATATAATTGTTAAACAAACTTAATTAATACCCTAACACATTTTAAGCTATTGTTTCAAACGTATTATCCTTCCATTTTATTTTCTTAGTTGTTTTAAGTAGAATTTAATTTATCTTTAGAAATTAATTAGTGAACTAAATTAAACATTAGATTAATTTATATTTGACTTATATCTCTTGAACAAATCTTATGTTACGATCTTAAACTCGTAAAATCAATTTTCCAATACACTCATACTTTTACCTGGATAATTTAAAATTACATAACAACAAGAAGTGAATAAACCCAACACAAAACAAATCACTAAATATTGAAAAATACTTGATAACATTAAAAGTTCATTTTATTATATGAAATATGTGTGGTCACCATTAAACCTCAACTTGAACACTACCTCCATTGACTTCCTCCTTCTTCTTGTTGTTGTTGTTCTTCTATTTGACATCCTTGGCCTCCTCTTCAACCTCAAAAGCAGAGACAGGGAAGGACCTAGTGAGCCCAGGTGGGGCCTTGAAGATGATTTTCCCAGTTGGAGGGACATCAACGTAGATGTCACTTAGTGAAACCCACACTAGAAGCTCCTTGGCCTTGACACCAGTCAGCTTCTTGATTTTGTTGGGCTCAACCACAGCTGTGACCTCAGTTCCGTAGGTGCACACCTTCCCTATCTTGTCAAACTTGTGTGTTATGCTCTTCTTCTGCTTCAACCACACAAAGCCAGTCTCTCTCTCATAGCCACACTCTATAATGTCATGCAGTGGTAGCAGCCCATTTGGCAACCCTATCTCCTTGAGCAGCTCCTTTGACTTCACCTGGCAGATCTCATCTCCTTGGTAGAACTCTGCCTTGGCTTTGAGCTCTTCTGTGATCAATAAAGACATCTTTTGCTCTTCCAACTCTTCAAGTTTGATACTTTTTGTGTTTGTTTTTTTTTATGAGAGTTGATGGAAGTTGTACAAGCAATTGATTGTCCATTTGAGTGAATATATAGGCTACATTTGATAGGCCGGACTAGAATAAAATGGAATAAATTAGATTGGAACAAAATGGATTGGATTGAAAAATTACTGTCCCATATTTGGTTGAACTTAAGATTGGATTAAAATTATATCATATTAGGTTTGGTGTAGGTTGAGATTGGATTGAAATAAAATTAATTTAAATATTTTATAATATACTTAAAATTAATTTTGAAAAATTCTTTAAAAAATTTAGAAAAAATAAAAAAGTGAAGATGGAATATTCATTCCTCAACTAATCAAATCCTATCATTTTGGTTGGGAATGAACATTCCATGAGAGAATGATTTGAGAGAGTTTGGGATTAAATTTAGAATCCCACCCATTGCTTTCCAAATATGAGATTTGAGAGTTTGAGATATTTTAAATTTCAAAACCTACCTCAAATCTCATGTTCCAAACATAACCGTAATGAGATTCGAATGGAATGAAATAAATTGGAATGGATTGAATTGATTACAATGAAATTGAATGGATTAGATTAGAATGAATTATAATGGAATGCATTGGATTGGAAAATTATTGTTTTATATTTATTAGAACGTGAGATTGGATTGAAAAATTATTATCTTATGGTTGGTATAGATTGAGATTGGATTGGAATAAAATTAATTTAAATATTTAATGATATTATCAAAATTAAAATTATTTTTTTTTTAAAAAAAAAAAAACTTCAAAAAATCTATCATACATATCTATAAAAATCCATCAACATATCCACATAAATCCACATAAATTCACATAAATCCAATTAGATTATTTCAAAGAAAAAAAAATCACATAAATCCACAAAATTCTGCAAACAAAAATACATAAAAATTTGATGTCAAATAAATACACACACACATCTCAACCAGACCCATCATATCATCATCATCTTTTTTTTTTTCCCATTCTTCTTCTTTGTCTCCTCCAATCTCTTCTCTCCCATTTTTCTTCTTCTTCTTCTTCATCTCCCCTTCCTCTTTTTGGTTCTGTGTTCTAGATCGAACCCAAAGCCTAGACCACAACATAAAAGAAAAAATTGAAGAATGAGTTTGACGACGAAGATAAAGAGAACGAGGCGACTGATAAAAGAAAGAGAGAGAACATGAGTAAGAGGAAGAGAATAAGTAGAGAGAGTCATTCTCATCTTGTCAAAACCTAAGAGTAAACTTGGAATTGACAAATCCCAAAAGATTGGGATTTCAAAGAGTTCAATCCTCAACTCTCTCTGCCAAACGTTGGATTTTGTGAGATTGAGAATTTTGAATCTCAATCCCACTTCAAATCCGATGAAACAAACATAGCATTAAAAAAATGTTACAAAGAGGTCGTTATGGTTTTTCATTAATATTATAAGTTAACCCGACACCAATGATCAAGAATTTATCGAAACACATTGAGAGATATTTACTCTTTAATAAGAAGAAAAAACTCTTACAGGTGTTGGTAAATGTGAAACTCAAATCTTTATCATAAATATGAATGAAAATGTATTAACCATATGAACTAAGAGTGATTTTGTTTATAGTTTCTTAGAAGCACTAAAAAATCATGCTTAAGTTTCAATTATATTTAGAATTATAAATGTTATTATAACAAATCTATTTACGACATGTAAACGTAAATTGAGTAACTTTTACTTACAACCTACCCATTAATTACACAAATTTTGTACAGCATTTAAATCCTTATTTCTTATGTTGGTATTTTACCTTTCTTATTTTCGATGGACAATACAAAAAGATAAACAAATATTACACATTACAAATGTACCGACTAAGAATTAAAACAATATGCAAATTTCTAAACGTTATTTATCAAATAAAATGTCACGTAACAAGTGTGGAATTTATTATAGATTATATGTAGACATCTTAGTTGTCCTTCGACTAAAATACTTGCAAGATTGAATACTTCGAAATTTGTTAATGAATTTGTTTTGTTTTAAATATATCGTGAATGGTTGATGGAAGTCATTAAAAACTTATTTAAAACTAAAGATCTCAAAAACGTATTCGCAACTTCTGCCATTAGACAAGTCATTAAAAAACAAAATTAAGATAAATCAATCCTCAATCTGTTTTTGTTACACCTACACATAATAGAAGAAACTTTTTTAAGTCAATACTGATCAAATCCATATATCTCGAGATTTAATCATAAATGATGTAGGTGAGCAAAATAGAAGTTGAAAAATTGAGATTTAATCATAAATGATGTAGGTGAGCAAACTAGAAGTTGAAAAATTGAGATTTAATCATAAATGATGTAGGTGAGCAAACTAGAAGTTGAAAATTTGAAGAATTATAATTGTCTTATCATATGTGATTGCTTATAGACCGGAACAATACTAAAAATGTAGTTGCATATTTGATAACAATTTGTTTAGTAAAATGAAAAAAAAAATGTATATACAGATTTTATGCAATTAAATGAGAATCGGTTTATCAGTTATGGATGGCCATTGGCCAGTCTCCATCGTGATAGTATTTAGGTTTTATCTTGTGCAAAAAACCTCTTCGATGGGGTGGTTTCCTTATAAATGTTCAATCTATATAATTAATACACTGCAAAAAGTAATTAATACTTAAGCAAGGGGACACTGATTGAGGTTAGCAGTGACAAAGATGGTTCACTGCAACTATCACCAAACATGTAAGATAAGTATCTTATGAATATGATAGCTTAGAAACTATCGTGGTTGATCGTTTCGTCAGGCTTGATGAAGTTGATGAATGTATGATAATAGGTAAATCTCGAATTTTGGTGAAAATATATTGAATCTAAATTTATAGAAATATTATAAATATCAAAATATTCTCAAATTATCATAACTATATCAAGTATCATTATATCAAATATTCTCATTGATGATCATTTTAATAAGCTTGACGAAATTGATGAATTGTATAATCGAGAAAGTAAATATTAATTTCAGTGAAATTATTACAAGTATAAATCTAATAAAATATTACAAATATCAGAAATAGTTTTAAAATATTATAATCATCAGTAATTCTACTATCAATGTCTTAAAATTAGAACGAACAAATCAAATTCATTCATTATATTTAATTAAATAGAAGAGATAATTTGTTTTAAAAGAAAATATAATGAATAAATTTGATTAATTCGTTTCAGAAGGCACTTATAGTAAAAAAACTTTTATAATTATAACGAATATATTATCAATATTTACTTTATTCTGAATAATTCTACTCATTTACTTCAGGGAGACCAATGAGGAACTGCAATTTAAGGACTCTGACAGTTTCGCTCGTACTAAATTAATGGCCAATTGGTACCAGCCAGCTTTCAGGTATGGTTGTTAGTTAACTTTAATTAATTTTCTTGATGTTGATTATATATTATGGTGATGTATAGGATAACTTGGAAAAACCTGGACCACCATGTGCAATGATAGAGGATAGTTTTTAGTGACCATATCAGAAAAGGCAGACCAGATGCGACCGAACAGCGCCAGCAGTGGAAGCAAACCTGACCATGATAGTGACAGTGAGTGACCAGGGTGTTTGGGTGCTGGTTGGGTGATGTTTGGTGATGTTTGGATGGTGGTGTATGGGTGATGTTTGGACAGTGAATGGTTTGTAAAAAAATTTACAAAAACCCAAGCTTTGATATAATGACAAAATAGAAGAATGATATGTATTTCACAGTATATTACAACGTACAATGTGGAGTCGATTTATAGGCTAAGAGGCATAACACATAAATGGTAACTAAAGTCATATTTTACAATAATGATAATCAAAATATGTCACAATAACAATTGATTGATTTAAGTAATATGATAACATGAGGAATGTCAGTTTTCCTATATAAGGAGAAATGGAACCTCACAAAAATTTATGTACTTCTCTTTTAAACAATATAATAGCTTCTTCTACCACACTTCCTATTTTCTGTATTATATGTGTTCTTGCATACTTATTTTATTGTGGACAATCAGACGGAAGGAGCTATCTATGTTTGTGAGCTATGCCGGAAACATGGTAAGGGTCTTGGTTCATTTCCATCAACTGAAGATAGCAGAAATGAAGTTGCACTTACATCACCACTATTCGAGCTTAAAACTGTTAACTCAGATCCTTCAATCTCGCCTCAACTGACTTGAAGACATGGTAAGGTCTGCATTCTATATCACTAAATAAACTTCTGAGACCAATATTTATTAGTTTGTCGTAATTACTAGCTTTCCAGTTGTTGAATGATGAGTGTCTAGAATGTGGACTTTGAACTTGCTTTTTAATCCCTAATATCTTATTAGTCTTATGCTGCAGCCACTGAGTATCCAAGAAAAATACGAATCTTGTGCTTGCACTGGTTTCTGCAGAATGCCTCTGGTTTTAAAGGACGAACTGGATCACCAGCAAAGAAGCTTAAAAACATTGCTGAACTTGTTTTCATTGATGCGCCCCATGAGTTGGCATGTAGGAGGAAGGTGCAACAACAATCTAACACACTAGTGCTCTTTTAGGACTTTTATTGAACATTTGGTGGACAACTCAAACAACACTAGTAACACTTAAGATCTTGTATGAATGGCCACACAAATACAACAAGTAACCCAATATAATGGCAAGAATAAAATAGAGCTAAAAGCAAATGAACTACAATACAATATAAGAGATTTGTTACGTGGTCCACCAAAATGACTATATTCACAGAGATCATCGATTTCATTAGTATGAAAATAACAAAGTTACAAAGATTACCTCTACCCCCAAGTTATCTTCTCCCTCTAGCTCTCAATCTTTTAACCTCACAAGCTTTCAATGTTAAGGTTCTTTGTTATCTCAATTTGTAGAGACACACAACTCTCACAAATTATATACATTCTCTCTTATAACTGTTTCAATAATACAACAATATATATTAAGAGACTTTCTAGAATTATAACAAAACCCATCCAAACATGAAATTACCAAATAACCCTAAACAATTACACGTGAAGTTAAATTTGAGATATATATCAACAATCTCCACCTTCTCGAAAAGAAACTTTAACCCTTGAAAATTATTGGATAACACATCTCCACCTTGATGAGAAATCCTCTATCTCAACACACCTCAAATGGTGAGGTGACCACTTGAAATCAACAAGAGCAAATGTTTAACAAGCCCAAACAATGCTCAAACTTGTCTCCTGTAACCGGTTTAGTGAGCATATCAGATGCATTTTCGTTCGTGTAAACCTTTTCAATGAAGACTTCACCCGAAGCAATCCAATCTCTTATTCTTTGGAACCGGATGTCAATGTGCTTGGTTCTTACATGCAACACTTAATTCTTTGTTAAAACAATGAGACTTTGACTATCACACTTAAGCAACACCATATTTTGCTTAACTCCTATATTATTCACCAAACCCCTCACCAAATTGCTTCCTTTGATGCTTTCTTAATTGCCATTTATTCCGCTTCGTTAGTAGACAAAGCATTAGTAGGTTGAAGTATAGATCTCCAATTAATTGGTCTACTCACACATGTAAATATATACCTCATCGTAGATCTCCTTTTGTCTCAGTCACCGGTATAGTCGGCATCAACAAACTCAACAACATTAGCTTCATAATGTTTTCTTTCAAACATAATTCTCAACTCCTTAGTACCTTCAAGTATTTAACATCCATTTAATAGTCTTCCAATGTTCTTTACCCGGATTCACCATATACTTGGAGACTACACTAACGACTTGTGAGATATCGAGTCTTGTACATACTATGACATACATCAAACAACCAACTGCATTTGCATACGACACCTTCATTATCTCTTCTGTCTCAGATTTTGGTAGAAGAACATTGCTTTGCACTCAATGCAAAATGTGAAGCAAGTGGAGTAGATATGACCTTAGCATCAAGCATGCTAAACTTCTCAAACATCTTGTGAACGTACATCTTTTGAGATAACCACAACTTCCCCGCTTTTTGGTCTCTTTTAATCTCCATTCCAAGGATTTTTTAAATAACTCTAAAATCCTTCATGTCAAATTCTCTACCCAATGATTCTTTGAGTTCATCAATTTTTGACATATCTTGACATGCTATAAGCATATCATCCACATACAACATCAACAAGATAATTGTATCATCATCAAACACATGAGAATAAACACAACAATCATACTCACTTCTCTTGTAGCCAATCTTAAACATATAAGAGTCAAAGTGCTTGTACCATTGTCGTTGAGATTACTTGAGTCCATAAAAAGACTTCTTCAATTGATAAACAAGGTTCTCCGTTTCAATTTCATTAAACCCTTCCGGTTGAGCCATATAAATGATTTCTTCCAAATCTCCATGAAGAAACATCGTCTTCACATCAAGTTGCTCTAACTTCTTGTCATATTGAGCTACCAAGACTAATAATATCCAGATAGATGCATGTTTCACCATCGCTGAGAAAATCTCATTATAATATGTCTTCCTTTTGTGAGTAGTCTTGAACAACCAACCTTGCTTTAAACTTTGGTGCTTTATTCTCATGCATGTTTTCTTTCTTCCTTCCTAAATACCCATTTGCAACCAATAAGTTTTCAATCTTTAGACTTAGAAACCAACTCTAAAATGGAGTTCTTTTGTAGAGATTCCATCTCCTTCATCATAGCTTTCATCTAATTTTCTCCATTATGACAAGCAACAACTTCATGAAATATAATTGGAACTCCTCATTAGCCATAAGTGTAAAGTGCACTTCCTTATTTTTATCATCCTAACCATACCTTTGTGGCGGCCTTATGGTTCTCTTTGGCTTGCCTTTGGCTATGGAACTTGGTTCTTCATGAATCTCTTTTTGATGAATCTCTTCTAATTGCATCTCTTCACTTTCTCTATCATTAAATTTTGTAGTAATAGGAATTTTGGTGACAACTACCTTTTCACAATCGCTCTTCTTGAATTCTCCCATCGGCATGGAGGCTTAATCGAAGACTACATCTCTATTTAGAACTTTCTTCTTATTGGCCATATTATAAAGCTTGAATCCCTTCACTTATTTCTCAAACCTGAGAAATATGCATTCAGTGACTTTGATTGTAGTTTGTTTCTCTCAACACTTGGCATATGCCTTGTATCCAAAGACTTTTAAAGTTGAGTAGTCAACTTCTTTGCCCATTCATACTTCTTTCACCGATTTAAACTCAAGTATCTTCGATGGTGACCGGTTAACCAAATAACAAGCATGGTTTACCATTTTCGTCCAAAAAGATTTGGGTAATCTTGCATGAGGTCTCATGCATCTAGTTCTCTCTAAAAGAGTTTTATTCATCCTCTTTACAACACTATTTTGTTGAGAATTTTTCTTTGCGGTGAAATGTCTAATAATGCATTCAAGTTTGCAAAACTTAACAAATTTACTATTTTGGTACTAACCTTCGTTGTCACTTCTTAAATACTCAATTTTTTTTTTTTTTTTTTTTTTGTTTAGTTTTCCACTTCTGCCTTCCATTCCTTGAACTTATGAAAGACCTCAGATTTTTCCTTTAAGAAGTATGCCTAAACTTTTGTAGAAAAATCATCAATGAATATGACAAAGTAGTGGGCTCTACCATTTGATCTAGTTGGTGCCTACCCATACACATCAAAGTGTATGTAATCAAGCAACCCTTGCTTCTATTTTCTTTGCTTGGAACTTGGAAGCTCACCTTGCTTTGCTTTCCCATAACATAATACTGCAAAATTCTAGCTTGCATGATGCCACACCTTTCAACAATTTCTGCAATGTAGTTCTTGCAATGCTCTCTCACTCATGTGCCCCAACCTTAAATGACAAAGTTTAGTTTCATCTTTACAAGTTCCTTCTTCCGTAAAGATAGCTGCTCCACCTAAAATTGTGTTCCCCGAAAGCTTATAAAGATTGTTGCCTAATTTAGTACCTCGCATCATCAATGTTGATCCTTTTAACACCTTGATAACACTATCCTTTACCGAAAAAGAACACCATTTGCATCAAATGTGCCTAGAGATATCAAATTCTTCTTAAGTGCAAGAACATATCTCACACTACTTAAGGTTTTCACAATCCCATCAAACATCTTGATCTTGATTGTACTAATCCCAATGACCTTGCAACTTGCATTGTTACCCATTAGGACTTCACTTTTACTTTGAGACTCATAAGTGTCAAACCATTCACAATTTGCACATATGTGGAAAGAGCACCTAGAATCAAGAATCCACATGCTGAGAGCATGAGTAGTAGAAGTAACCGCCAAAGTTCACCCCAAACTTCGGAACCCCAACCTTCAAGTGCACGACCTTCGGATGCACCACAACCTTCAGATGCAATGTTCGCTGTAGAGCTTGTCTCGGCTTTCTTGTCTTCTTTGATCTCCACTTTGAGCTTTCTACACTCCCATTTATAATGCCTTTTCTTACCGCTACCATAACATTTCACATTTTTCTTTCTAGACTTCAATTTACAATTCTTCATCAACCTATTTCTTTCTTTTGTTTGACCCCGCTCACTAGACTCCTTTGCCAAGAGTCCTTTGCCTTAAGCTTCCCTCTCACTTGTCTTGTCCAATTTCACATAAGAAATTATATCGAAAACAACAACATCAAATTCAAGAGTTTCTTTGCCAAACAACAAAATAGTCCTAAAATACTTGAAGGAATCCGATAAAAACCTTAACAATAATAGAGCTTTATCATCCTTCTCATACTTCACATTAACTTGTGCTAGATCACTAACACGTCGATTAAACTCATTCAAGTGTGCCATCACATCTTCGCCCTCCTCCATTTTTAGACCAAAAGTTGATCTTTTAGAGTCAATTTGTTGGACAAAGATTTCCTATGTAGAGCTTCTCTAGCTTCTCCCATATGTCCTTGGCACTTTTCTCTTCCACAACATTACAATCACTTCATCAGAACGGTGTAACTCTACAGAACTTATAGCCTTCTCATTCAATATTTTCCACGACTCCAGAGACATATTCGTAGGCTTGGATTCAACTCTCAAAATAGTCAAAAAATAAGTCTTGTTGGATAAAGATATTCTTCATCTTCCTTTGCCATAATGTAAAGTTTGATTTTCCATCAAATGGCTTCACTTCAAACTTCACCCCACTGGAGCTTTTGGATATTGTGCTACTCCTCTCTACCATAAGAACAATATTGTCTAACCTAGTGCTTTGATACCACTTATAGGAGGAAGACGCAACAACAATCTAACACACCAGTGCTCTCTTAGGACTTTTATCAAACACTTGGTGGACAACTCCCAACAACACTAGTAACACCCAAAATCTTGTATGAATGGCCACATAAATACAACAAGTAACACAATATAATGGTAAAAACACAATAAAGCTAAAAGCACATAAACCACAACACAACACAAGAGATTTGTTATGTGGTCCACCAAAATGGTTATGTCCACGGACGTCATCGATTTCATTAGTATGAAAAGAATAAGGTTATAAAAGATTACCTATACCTCTAAGTTATCTTCTCTCTCTAGTTCTTAATCTTTCAACCTTAAAAGCTCTCAATGTTATGGTTTCTTTGTTTTCTTAATTTGTAGAGACACACAACTTTCACAAATTATGCACACTCTCTCTTACAACTCTCTCAATAATATAACAATATATATTAAGAGACTTTTTAGAATTACAACAAAACCCACCTAAACATGAAATTACCAAATAGCCCCAAACAACTACACACATGAAATTACATTTTAGACATACATCAACATGGCGTTGATCTACCAACCTTCCAATGCATCATCTCCTTTGCAAACTTGTCCTCTGCCTCCATTAGAAAATTGCAGAAAGAAGTATGCATGGTTGGTCGCACCTGAATCTAGTGGAAGCACCGAAACTGATTGGAAAGAGGCAAACGGTCCATTTGATCCTCTCCAATACCAGCAGCAAACTGATGTATTCGACGTGTCATTATCACATCTAAAGATAGTTTTCTCTCAGGAAGGGCCGTTTGATGGGATCTTAGGCTTTTCATAGCGAGCAGCAATGGTTGCTTCGGTTTGTGCTCTATGAGAGAGACTAAAGGGTGAGATTTATTTTAGATTCGGAATTTTGTGCTCCGGTTATGCTCTTCCGTCGATAGAGTTTCAACAAGGATCGATTAACTGCCCTTCACTTCACATATTCGACAATGACTTAGGTAAGGATAGGCAGATTGCAAACCAAGCCAGTAGAGACCTTGCTATGGCATTTGAAACCGGTTGTTGTACCATCATCGAACATGACTCTGGTCACATCATTCCTACTCGATCTCCATACATTGATGAGTTCAAGAGCTTTCTTCAACGTTTTCTCAAACGAAACATCTTCCTTTCTATGACAAAATCATTGTCCATCTGTGTTTGTCTTTGTGCATTGTTGTGAGGAATTGGACGATCAGTGCTCTACTAATCTCATGTAAGCCTGCATGCAAATCTCTGGATTTGTATTCTTTTTGCTCTAGATATTCAGCAATTATTGGAACAGCATAGAGAATTTATCATAAACTATAGATGCTAATAGTTTTTTCATTTTTTGTGGATAGATTCATATTTTCTCATTGAATTGATTCTGTTAAATTGTAGTTGTTTCCAACCTACATTTGTGTACACATTGAAGGAAAAATATTTATTATATGGTTATGCGTGAAAACATTATTTCTGGTGTCAACTGCATATCGTTCAATTGGGCATTCGTCTACTATATATTATCTAATATGCTTTAATGATAAAACGTTTATTCAGTCTAAAAATGTTTAAGGTTCGAGTAGTGATGTAATACGTTGTATTTTTTTAGAAAAGAATAAAAATCCAGCAACCACTTATTGTAAAATTAGGATTATGTAACCAAAATTTTGCCATCTTAACTCATCTTTCAATTTTAAATAAATTTCTAAGACCAATTTAATTTACAAAGAGATAAAGAAGTAAACATGAACCAATTTAATCATTCTTTTCAACTGTGCGAGTAGAAGATCAAAAAAGAAATGAAAAACAAAGGCCAAATGTGGGATTTGCACTGAAATTTATTATAAATGTTCTCTTTATTTGTGAAAATGATCATTAATAATAACAAGTGATGAGCATATTTTCATTAGATATTTAGGTTTAGTTTTATTAGTTAAATATTTTACTAATTTTATTTTAATAGAACTATGAAAATGGCCTTTGTATTGGTAATTAAATTTAATTAAATTGATTTCCAATTATTCTATGGTGCTTGGATAAAGTTGGAAGTCCAATGTCAAGCTAAAAAAATCTTTCGTTGGATCCAATGTCTAAAACAAATGAACCTACGTATACTTTCTCTCTCTTTTTTTTTTTTTTTTTTTTAAACTAAGAAACTTTGAGTTTTTTTAATATTAAAATATAAGTTTTTTTTTTTTTTGGTCGCATCAAAGTACCTTTAATCAAATTGTCCTTCATCCACGAGAAAAAAAATTATTATATCATAATAAATCCACTCTTAAGACAAGAGAAGAAAATCCTCTGTATATATTTGTAAATATATATAGTTGATTATGACCTTATCTCACATATAAAGAATAAGTGCACTTATAACTTGAGTGGTGGGTGAATATACACAATTGGGATGAGTTGTAATATCTCTTTTCATCATTTATGCCATGTATGTTTGATGGTTAAGACTAATTAATTAATTAATGTCTAAATTTGGAATGCTTAAAAATAAATATCTCTGATTTTGTAATTTCAATTTAATTGTATACATATAATACTTAGGATTTGTCTTTTTAGGCCTAGAAGATTCTTAAATCAATGATTTTTAATGTGCTGAAGGAAATTAACTTGAAATTAATGGGTATATAATTGTTAAACAAACTTAATAAATACCCTAATACGTTTTAAGCTATTGTTTCAAACGTTTTATATTTCCATTTAATTATTTTAGTTGTTTTAAGCAGAATTAATTTATTTTTAGAAATTAATTAGTGAAATAAATTAAACATTAGTTTAATTTATATTTGACTTATATCTCTTGAACAAATCTTATGTTACGATCTTAAACTTGTAAAATCAATTTTCCAATACCCTTATACTTTTAGCCGATAATTTAAAATTATATAACAACAAGAAGTGAATAAACCCAACACAAAACAAATCACTAAATATTGAAAAATACTTGAAAACATTAAAAGTTCATTTTATTATACCAAATATTTTTGGTCACCATTAAACCTCAACTTGAAAACTACCTCCATTGAATTCCTCCTTCTTGTTGTTCTTCTTCTATTTGACATCCTTGGCCTCCTCTTCAACCTCAAAAGCAGAGACAGGGAAGGACCTAGTGATCCCAGGTGGGGCCTTGAAGGTGATTTTCCCAGTTGGAGGGTCATCAACATAGATTTCACTTGGTGAAATCCACACTAGAAGCTCCTTGCCCTTGATACCAGTCAGCAGCTTGATTTTGTTGCGCTCAACCACAGCTCTGATCTCAGTTGCATAGCTACACACCTTCCCTATCTTGTCAAACTTGTGTGTTATGCTCTTCTTCTGCTTCAACCACAGAAAGCCAGTCTCTCTCACATAGCCACACTCTATAATGTCCTGCAGTGGCAGCAGCCCATTTGGCAACCCCATCTCCTTGAGCAGCTCCTTTGACTTCACCTGGCAGATCTCATCTCCTTGATAGAACTCTGCCTTGGCTTTGAGCTCTTCTGTGATCACTAAAGACATCTTTTACTCTTCCAACTTCTTCAAGTTTGATACTTTTTGTGTTTGGTTTTTCACGAGAGTTGATGGAAGTTGCACAAGCAATTGATTGTCCATTTGAGTGAATATATAGGCTACATTTGACATGTGAGATTAGAATGAAATGGAATAAATTAGATTGGAACAGAATAAATTGGATTGGAAGATTATTATCTTATATTTGATAAAACTTGAGATTGAATTAAAATTATACCATATTATGTTTGGTGTATGTTGACGATCGGAATCGGTCAACACCCGGGGGGTCGGAACCTCGCCTACGGAACGATTTGTACGGGGCCGACGGTGAAGACCATGCCGAGCCGGGGGTGAAGATCATCCCGAGCAACCCCTTTTGGCATCTTGAGGTCGCGTTCGGAGTTGAACCCTCAACCTTATATGTTTTTTGGGTTGACAACTCCTATCATCAAGCTGAATTAAAACGTGCGTTTTAATGTTGACGATCGGAATTGGTCAACAATGTAGATTATGACTGGATTGAAATAAAATTAATTTAAATATTTTATAATATACTTAAAATTAATTTTGAAAAATTCTTTAAAAATTTTGGAAAAAAAAAAGTTGGAGATGGAATGATCATTCCAAAATAAATCAAATCTCACCACTTTGGTTAAGAATGAATATTTTCATTAGAGAAGGATTTGAGGGAGTTTGAGATTAAGTTTGAAATCCCACCCATGGCTCAAATCCCACTCCAAATCCGGAGAAACAAACATAGCCTTAAAATAAAAAGTTGCAAAGAGGTTGTTATGGTTTTTCTTTGATATTTAAGGTAACCTGACACTAATGATCAAGAATCTATCAAAACACGTCGAAAGTAATTTAATCTTTAATAAGAAGAAAAAACTCTTACACGTGTTGGTAAAGGTGAAACTCAAATCTTTATCATAAATATGAGTGAAAATTGTATTAACCATATGAACTAAGAGTGGTTTTGTTTATAGTTTCTTAGAAGTAAAAAATCATGCCTAGGTTTCAATTATATTTAGAATTATAAATGCTATTATAACGAATCTATTTACGACATGTAAACGTCAATTGAGTAACTTTTTCTTATAATTACCTATTACTTACACAAATTTTGTACAGCATTTAAATCCTTATTTCTTATATTGGTATTTTACCTTTCTTATTTTTGATGAACAACACAAAAAGATAAACAAATATTACACATTACACATGTACCGATTAAGAATTAAAATAGTATGCACATTTCTAGAAGTTATTTATTAAATAAAAAATCACGTAACAAGCGTGGAATTTTATTATAGATTATATGTAGATATCTTATTTGTCCTTCGACTAAAATACTTGCATGATTGGATACTTCGAAATTTGTTAATGATTTTGTTTTGTTTTAAATATATCGTGAATGGTTGATGGAATTCATTAAAAACTTATGTAAAACAAAAGATCTCAAAAACTTGTTGGCAACTTCTGCATTAGACAAGTCATCAACAAACAAAATTAATATAAATCAATCGTCAATCTGTTTTTGTTACAACTATACATAATAGAAGAAGCTTTTTAAGTTAATATTGATCAAATCCATATATCTTCTTCATTTAAGAGATTAACTACCCATTAATTACACAAATTTTGTACAGCATTTAAATCCTTATTTCTTGTGTTGGTATTTTACCTTTCTTATTTTTGATGAACAATACAAAAAGATAAACAAATATTACACATTACACATGTACCAATTAAGATTTAAAATAATATGCATATTTCTATAAGTTATTTATTAAATAAAAAATCACGTAACAAGTGTGGAATTTTATTATAGATTATATGTAGATATCTTAGTTGTGGTCCTTCGACTAAAATGCTTGCAAGATATTGAATACTTCGAAATTTATAAATAAATTTGTTTTGTTTTAAATATATAGTGAACGGTTGATGGAATTCATTAAAAACTTATTTAAAACAAAGATCTCAAAAACGTGTTGGCAACTTCTGCGATGAGTCATCAGCAAACAAAATTAAGATAAATCAATCCTCAATCTGTTTTTGTTACAACTACACATAATAGAAGAAGCTTTTTAAGTTAATACTGATCAAATCCATATATCCCTTTCATTTAAGAGATTTAATCATAAATGATGTAGGTGAGCAAACTAGAAGTTGAAAATTTGAAGAATTATAATTGTCTTATCATATGTGATTGCTTATAGACCGGAACAATAATAAATAGTTGCATATTTGATAACAATTTGTTTACTAAAATGAGGAAAAAAAATGTATATACAGATGTTGTGCAATTAAATGAGAATCGGTTTATCATTTGTTATCATTCATATTAATCACATATAAATTATTTTCATAATCTATTATCATTCATATTAATCATATATCGATCATTTTCATATTCGTGTCACCATTATTAAAATATATTTATGTTATCATTTTTGTAATATATTATTCTATTTTTCATCTTTATAATATGTCTATTAACCTATAAATAGGTTTATATAAAATACACGATCATATTTTATACATTTTCATTCTATCCAAGCTTAGGTTTTTGTAATTTTTTTTTTCACTGTCTCTGTTTACTGCTACTGTTACTATCACCGTTCCAAATCAAACACCCACTGTCATCTTTACAAACCACCACTGCACCGCTGCATCACATCGTCGCTGCCGTTCCTGGTTCATCTCTCACTGTCGTCTGTCTCTGGTTTGGTTGCACTACCCATCGCCCCTGTCACACCGGCGATCTGCCTTCACCCCGCTAAATGACTCATCGCC
Source organism: Litchi chinensis (assembly GCA_019925255.1). Lineage (NCBI taxonomy): Eukaryota > Viridiplantae > Streptophyta > Magnoliopsida > Sapindales > Sapindaceae > Litchi > Litchi chinensis. The sequence continues at coordinate 30,543,718 of CM034466.1, forward strand.
GCTGCTGCCATTACCGCCGCATCTGGTTCATCAGCCATTGCAATTGTCGTCGCACCACCAAGCTTCTGCTATTAATCTCTCGCCGCACCGGTCTCCACCTGGTCTGAATCTGTTCATCGCATCACTCCTGATCTGGTTTTTGGTCACTGGTTCCGTTGCACACCATCACACATCGTCGCTGTCATCGTGGTTCTTTACTGCTGTAAGAACCAACCTGTTCCGATCACCGTTCTGCTCAGCACACACCAGTCTCTGTTTTGCCACATCTGGTCTCAAGATCACCAGCCGCTGCTGTCGCGCAATCGCACCAGTCTCGCTGTTCCGCTGCTGCCTCCTTTCACCGTTCTTGTCTCTGGATTGTGTGTTATTGACAATTAATATTGTCTTGGCCTGCCTTGGTTTGCATTGGCTTCTGTTGGGTTTTGTTAAGTTTTTTTTTTTTGGCCCTTTATTGGTGTGGCTGCTGGTTTGTGGTATTGGTTTTTATTGGATTTTCATTGGTTTGCTTTGGTTTCTATTGGGCTTTCATTGGTGTGGATTATTTATTTGGGCCTAATTATGGAGAATACCTAGAAATTAGATGTGTCTCAACCAATTCAAATCATTTTAGATGGTCCAAACTATATTTTATGGGCCCAGATAATGTCTAGTTTTCTTAAAGGTAGAAAATTATAGCGGTATGTTATTGGGGGTCATAAAAAGCCCACAAAACTTGAAAATGAGACTAATGAGAAATACAATGAACGACTTGATGATTGGGACAGTAAAAATCATCAAATCATCACTTGGATTCATAACACCTCGATTCCGTCAATCAATCTTCAGTTTGGTCACTTTGACACTGCTCAATCTCTCTGGACCTTCTTGGCTCACAGGTATACTATCTCTGATCTCTCTCATTAGTGTCATTTATTGCGTAATCTGCATCAATTACAACAGGAACCTAGTCAGTCAATTGTTGATTTTCACTCAAAGATGCAATTTCTTTGGGATCAACTAGCACTTTTCGAGCCCACCTAGACTGATAATGAAGATGCTAAGAAATTCAATACTTACAGAGATCACCGGCGCTTGATATAGTTTCTCATGACTCTCATTGATACTTTCGAGCCCACTCGTGCATCTCTCATTCATCATCATCCTCTACCGACTCTTGAGCAAGCTATCTCTGAACTCATCTCTAAAGAGACTCGACTCGCCACATTGCAGTCTCCTCGTACAGACACTGTACTTGCCACTCATTCTAAGCAACTTGACATCAAGAAACCTCATTGTCATTATTGCAAGCTGCCAAGACATGACGTTCTTTATTGCCCTACTCGACGTTGTAAACATTGTCACAAATATAGATTAGGACACTACAATGATGATTGTCCTCAAAATCTTGCTCATAGAGGGTCTTCAACCAAATCCAAGGATGTTTCTCTCAAGCATTTCAAGAATAATAAGCAATTTTCTGCTCTAGCTGATGACACACAGGGTACTATTGGTTCTTCTTCATTTTCTGTTCATGACCTTGAATCCATACTTCATCAAATCCTTTCCAAATCTGGTAACTCTTCCATCTCTGCTTCCTCTGTGTCAGCAGCTAATTCTTTTTGGTATTTTGATTCAGCTTGTTGTAATCATATGACCTCTGATCATACAAATTTTTCTATCCATTCATCATCTCCCATTTTACCTATCATTTCTACAGCCAATGGGTCATCTATGTCTGTTCAACATGTAAGTCATATCTCTACAAATAATTTATCCTTACAAAATACATTTTTCATCCCTAAACTTACTTTAAATCTTATCTCTGTGGGTCAATTGTGTGAACTTGGTTTTGATGTACATTTTACTTCTTCTAGTTGTCGTGTGCAGGATCCACAAACAGGAAAGATCCATGGGATAGGCCGTAAAATTAGATGTTTGTTTGAGCTCATTCATCTTCAACTTTCTTCAAATGTCTCATCTTCTTATCAGTCTACAACTACTTCTTCGTCTTTACCATTGAGTCTTTGGCACTCATGGTTAGGTCATGTTTCATTTAGTTATTTACATTGTTTAATGGACATTTAGATTTTGTAACTGATAATCACATTGATTGTTTATCTTGCCAGTTGTCTAAACAATATGCTTTACTATTTAATAATAGTGATTTAATTTTTTGGATATCTTTTGATTTAATTCATTCAGATATTTGGGGACCCTCACCAACAACTACTATAGGGGGATCCAAGTATTTTGTTATTTTTGTAGATGATTATTCTCGTTATACATGACTTTATCTTATGCATAATAGGTTGAATTATCTAAGATTTATTTCAATTTTATTAAAATGATTCAGACTCAATTCTCCAAATCTATAAAAGTTTTACGCACTGATAATGTCATGGAATATCAGGACACTGCATTTCTTAATCTATTGAGTCAAATAGGTACCATATGTCATTGCTCATGTCCCGGTACATCCCAACAAAATGGTCATGCTGAACGTAAACATAGACACATTCTTGAAACTGTTCGTGCACTCCTCATATCTGCTTTCTGTCCTGAAAAATTTTGGGGAAAAGCTGTATTAACAGTAGTATATACCATCAATCGTGTTCATTCTTCAGTCATTGATAATCAAATTCCTTATGAACGACTGTATGGTACTTCTCCAAACTATCAAAATCTTAAAGTTTTTAGATGTGCTTGCTTCGTTCTTCTTTATCCTCATGAACGGAATAAATTAGAGTCTCAAGCTCGTTTGTGTTGTTTTCTTGGCTATGACATTGAACATAAAGATTATCATTGTTAGGATTCCATCTTCATTCGCCTTTGTATCTCTCATCATGTTGTTTTTTCGAAACATAAAATGTTTTCATCTATATCCAAGTTTTACACATCACATACTTCCCATAATAAACTTTTTATAGATCCTACTATTCCTTTGTTTCCTATTGATAGTATGTCTCAAACAGATGCTTCTGATACTGATCGGCACATTCCTGAGCAGTCTCACCCGCTTGTTGATCCTATACCAGAGTCATCTTGTCCAATCTCACCTGCTGATCCTCCTCATCGTTGTTCTAATCAGGTAAGGGAACTACCTGTAACCCTTCGAGATTTTCATTGTTTTTCTACCAATTTCTTTGTATGAGCCTCAATCTTATAAAGAGGCCAGCACTAACCCTGTTTGGTAGCAAGCTATGACTGAAGAGTTACAAGCTCTTGAGAAGACTCACACTTGGGATATGGTTGATCTTCCTCCTAATAAATCTGTCATTGGGTGCAAATGAGTGTATAAGATCAAAACAAAGTCAAATGGGTCTGTTGAACGACATAAAACCTGTCTTGTGGCCAAAGGTTTTACCTAGGAATATGACATTGATTATGAGGAGACATTTGCACCAATTACTAGACTTACATCTATCAACAGCTTACTGGCAGTTGTTGCAATCAAACGATGGAATTTTTTCAAATGGATGTGAAAAATGTCTTTCTTAATAGAGATCTCACTGAAGAGTATATATGACACCATCACCAGGATATCCACACTCTCCACACAAGGTTTGTCGTCTCCGTCGGGCACTATATGGCCTAAAACAAGCTCCTAAAGCTTGGTTTGCTAAATTCTCTTCCACCATTATGCAGTTTGGTTTTGCCTCCAGCTCTTATGATTCTGCACTGTTTCTTCATAAGACCAGTCATGGTTCTATCTTCTTGTTACTGTATGTGGATGATATAATTATTACAGGTGATGATATTACTGGTATCTCTGACCTTAAGACTTATCTTCAACAGCAATTTGAGATGAAGGATCTTGGCCCTCTTAGTTATTTTCTTGGTCTTGAGGTCTGTTCTGATTCTGATAGTTATTATCTCTCATAAGCAAAATACATTTCAGATCTTCTTGCTCGTGTTGGCTTAACTGATAATAAAATCAGTACTAGTCCTTTGGAAGCCAATGTTAAACTGACGCCTTTTAAAGGTATACCATTAAGTGATCCCACTCTTTATCGACAGCTTGTTGGTAGTCTCGTATATTTAACTGTGACTCGGTTGGATATCACATATGTTGTGCATGTTGTCAGTCAATTTATGTCTGCTCCTCATTCCACTCATTTCGCTGCTGTCCTTCATCTTCTCTGATATCTCAAAGACACATGTTTTATGGACTTCATTTTTCTACCAACTCTTTTTTAGAGTTATGTGCTTATTCAGATGCTGATTGGGCTGGCGATCCTATTGATCGACGATCTACCACTGGTTTCTGCTTCTTTCTTAGTGATTCTCTTATCTCATGACGTAGTAAAAAACAGACTATTATAGCTCGATCCAGTACAGAAGCAAGTACCGAGCCCTCGCTGATACTACTCAAGAACTTGTTTAGCTGCGTTGGTTACTTTCAGATATGGGAATTCAACATGTCACAACTACTCCTTTATATTGTGACAATTATAGTGCTATTCAAATTACTCACAATGATGTTTTTCATGAACGTACCAAACACATTGAGATTGATTGTCATTTTGTTCGACAACATATTCATCAGGGTACTATTAAGCTTTATTCAGTTTCATCTGCTGGTTAGCCTGCTGATATCTTCACCAAAGCTCATCATCCGGGCTGTTTTCGTCAATTGGTTTACAAACTTAAGCTTGCATCCATCTTGCCATCTTGAGTTTGCAGGGGGATAATATCATTCATATTAATCACATATCAATAATTTTCATAATTGTGTCACCATTATTATAATAAAGCTCATCATCCGGGCCGTTTTCGTCAATTGGTTTCCAAACTCAAGCTTGCATCCATCTTGCCATCTTGAGTTTGCGGGGGGATAATATCATTCATATTAATCACATATCAATAATTTCCATAATTGTGCCACCATTATTATAATATATTTATGTTACTATTTTTGTAATATGTTGTTCTATTTTCCTTCTTTGTAATATGTCTATTAATCTATAAATAGGCTTCGTATTGTAGATTGTATATACAGTGAAATACACAATCATATTTTATACATTTTCATCATGGATGGCCATTGGCCAATCTCCATCGTGATAGTATTTAGGTTTTATCTTGTGGAAAAAACTCTTCGATGGGATGGTTTATTTATAAATGTTCAATCTATATAATTAATACACTGCAAAAAAAATAATATGTACTTTAGCATGGCGACATTGATTGAGGTTAGCAGTGACAAAGATGGTTCACTGCGACTATCACCAAACATGTAAGGTTAGTATCTTATGAATATGAGAGCTTAGAAACTATGTTGGTTGATCGTTTCATCGGGCTTGATGAAGTTGATGAACTGTATGATAGGGAAGTAAATCTCAAATTTTGGTGAAAATATCGTGAATCCAAATTTATAGAAATATTATAAATATCGAAAATATTCTTAAATTATCATAACCATATCAAATATCGTAATAAAACCTTGTCCTCCATAGATCCCGATGGATATTGATCGCTTTAATAAGCTTGACGAAATTGACGAATTGCATAATCAAGAAAGTAAATATTAATCTCAGTGAAAATATTACAAGTCGAAATCTATAAAAATATTACAAATATCAGAAATAGTTTTAAAATATTATAATTATAACGAGTATAATATCGGTATTTACTTCATTCCGAATAATTGTAGTTATTTACTTTAGGGAGACCAACGAGGAACTGCAATTTAACAACTCTGACAGTCTCGCTCGCACTAAATTGATGGCAAACGGGTGCCAGCCAACTTCCAGGTATGGTTGTTAGTTAACTTTAATTAATTTTCTTGATGTTAGTTATATATTATGGTGATATATAGGATAACTTGGAAAAACCTGGACCAGCATGTGCAATGATAAAGGATAGTTTTTAGTGATTATATCACTAATTTCTAGATTTATGAGAAAGATTTTATTGTTTAGTAACTTAAATACATTTCAGGGCACAACCATACAGAGGGTAGGCTTTAATGTAGTAGTTATACCAATAATTTCTAGATTTAGGGGAAATTTTTTAGTATTAGCATTCTAAAATTTTCAGCTAAAGTTTGCACATATATTGTATTTTGTGATTTCATTGACTTTGCAAAAATCATATATGATCCAAATCTAAAATAATTTTCCCAAATAAATTTAACAGATAAGGCCTTTGGCATGTGTCGACACCCCGTGATGCCAAAACATAATGTGTTCTCTCACCTTTATGTGTGGATTGCCCTCTTACCCTTGTGTGGGTCTCTCATCTTCTTTCATGTGGGTGGATCCCTTCCATATAGAAGCAACACCCCAGACTGCACTATTAGTATTCCTGTCCCTGTAGGTTTCGATTGTTTTATGGACTAGTACCAATCCTTTAAAAAATTTAAAAAAAAAAAAATTGCGAACATAGAACTCGAAAAGGTGAATTTGGATTTTTTGTAGGCCTCTAACATAGGGCTAGAGGCCCATAATGCAATGAATGTAAGTCTAAAAATCATCGGCACATATCCAATGTATATCATAAGCTCACTTTCAATTTTATTCATACCTCCAACGTGCCTGTATAAGTGAGCGTTCAACATTGTGATTTTTTTTTTTTTTTAATAAGTACATATTGTTGTGCAAATTTTAGTATTCGTAAGTGCACGAATCTATTGTAGAATAGATTATGTAAGTACGAGATCGATCTCACAGAGATTGAGAAAATATTAATCTAAATCCAAATTTAATTTAATTCTAATCTAGTTAACAATGTTTGAGAATTAATTAAAACTAAAAAAATAAAATTCTAAATTAATAAAACAAGATTAAATTGCAAAACTCAAGCAATAGATGAGAAATCTGAGGTTCAGAATCCACCATTATCAACTTGTAACGATTTACTATTCAAAATATTATTCTCAAAAATTAAAAAAACAACTTAAAAATCAATCTATTGTTTTTTAGGATTTGTCAATTAAGCTTAAAAAAAAAAAAAAAATCTTATGTAATTCTTTCTTCAAGAATTAAAATTTATAAGGTTCAAGTATGATATATACCCAATATTAAAAAACACATAATAAAAAATCTTATATTTAAACCTTTTCTAATCTAAAGTCAAATTAATAAAATAATTTTGTAACAACAAAAAATACTTGATATTTAAGATAAAACAATTTTTTTTTATTAATTAATGAAACTAAGAATCATTAAACATTAGAATTAAATTGAGAATAATATTCAAACCGTAAAATCATTACAAAGTCAATAACTATTTCATCTTGTATCTCGTAAAAGAAAATTAAACAATCATGATGATAACAAAAACAAACAAATCAAAACCTGACATTATTTTTTTGGAACTTGGCTGCTGTATTTGTCTTCTTTCTGCTGTACTTTTGTTTGTTTTCTTCTCCACCAAAGCTGTTGTCTTGTCTCCCGAAAAACCGCTCGGCCTTTGATTTTTCTTGTGTTCTCAAAACTGTTCGCTGCTTCTTTCCTTTAAACTGAAAACCGCTTTTATATTTCTTAATTACAACACTCTTGTTGTGTTTTTCCGTGTCTTTCCAAAAATCTGCACAGCAACTTGATTTTTTTCTCTCAAAATCTGCAACTTTCCTCATCTTTCTTGATTTATTTCCTCTTTTCTCCGTTGATTTATTTCCTTGTCTCAACCAATTTCCTAATTACATGATAAAGATTTTGGACAAGACTTGAATACTTGATTAATTTAGATTTTGACTTGACAAAAATTGTAAGTTTTCCTCATTCAATACATAAATCCTTTTTTATTCCTGTTTCACTAAAAACACAATTAATTAAAATAAACTTAATATAAAATTGGACTAATAAATCTATATTTAAGGGTAATAAATATATATAAATTATGTGTATCACATATTATAATACAAATATTATAATCAGAATCTCCTAACATATACTTTAAGACACGGTTTGGAACAAGCTTCCAAAAACTGAGGAGAGAGGTTCACACACAAGTGAGAAAAAGCCTCAAACACAACTCATGAACAGATGGGATATTGCTCGAACGTTGCTCTCTAAACAATGACAAGGGAGTGGTGCTAACTGCACCATTCACAAGCAGAAGAGAAAATTTTGTATAGAACAGTTCCACATCTAGTGTGGTGAGACGAATTAATGAAATAATGTTATTTATTTTTCTCTTACTTTTCACATTAATTTTTTTTTTTTGCTTTTACATTTCTCATTAGCCGATCTCATTACATTAGTTATAAAACAGTCCATAAAAGATTTTTTCCAAATAGAGACAACATCGTGATGAAGTTACGCTTATAAATTTCTACTAGCAAGAGGAACGTGGAAAAGTAGTGTTATATTTCGTATAAACCTAAACAAAAGTGATTTATGCCCTGGTGCAACCGACAAGCTAAGAGCGTGTATTTCATGGTTTCGCTTGTAACAACACACCATTCTCTTTCTTACAAGATTAGATTTGTGACTTTGGTGCTACTAAATTGCACGAAAACTCTTCTCCTATTTTAATCATCATTAAAACAAAATTACTAAATCAAATAATAATAATAATTATTATTATTATTATTATTATTTTGCTAGCGGTTGTCCATTTGTCAATCTTTTCAAGTTTTATTTTTAGAAATTGATATAAAATAAATCACGATCTATTAAAATATGTTGAAATTAATCACTATGTAACTAGAAGACATCTACTTCTATGAAAAGGTAAAAAGTCCTTACATATGCTTTTAAATAAATATGTCTGGGACTTAAAACCCTCATTATTAAGATGGATGGAAGGTGCATAACCACGTTGGCTAACAGGTGATTTTAGAATTTGATGTTGTAATTGCTAGAATGTTGTGATCTCTTCGGATGTGGTTAAACTGAATTTTGTTTGAAGCATTCCTTTTGCACATTTGAACATATGGTGTAAATTCTACTGTCTAGACAGGCCACTGAATTGTTGTAAGATCATCATTTATTGAATCGATTGCCTTAATTTACTTTCCTGCATATGATCAGAATGGCATCTCTATCGAACTTTTTTCATTGGCTTCCGACACATAAATTACAGGAGAATTCATGAAGTACTTATAATTTCAAGCATTGAATGGAGTCTTTCTCAATTCACTCATACGATTGCTTTTCAAGAGCCTTAATAAGCCATGTAACTTCATGTAGCTTTAAATATGCAAGAGCTGATAGTTACATCGTAAAGACATTTCCCAAGTAAATAGTGATTGGGTAAGATTGTATAGATCAATAAGATTCTCTATTAATTTTTGTTTATATTAATCTTTTTATAAAAAAAATTTAAATTTAAATAATGTATGAAAGAAAAAAAATGAAATAATTTTAACCATTCATTATTTTCTATACTGATGTGTTATTAAATTATCAAAAACTTAAAAAAATAATAATGACAGAAAACTTTTACATGGTATGTGTCTCACGCTAATATCAATGCGATTTTACCTTCAGTCATGTGCCCTCTAGACTGGCGGCTCCATTGACTTCAAATTAATAGTTCAAAATGATAGAAGTAGGTAGGAGGTTCACATTAAGTTAATTTACAGCTAGATTGATTGATGGATAGGTTGTAATTTGCTGGTTTAGGCCACAGTATCCGTGTCTAGAATTAAATTTCACAATACAACTGAAAACCAAAAGAAGAAAAAGTAGTCACTAGAAGAATGTATAGATGATCCATCCATCTAGAAAATATAGAAAATACAGGTTTTTAATTTAATTCCTTGGCTCCTAATTTTGGCTATGATAAAGACTAGTAAAACTTACATTTCTTTTAAAATGGTGCATTTTAGGGCCATTTGGAAGTGAGCAACAATGACTTCAAATTGCTGTCAATATGTGAAATTAAATAGCCCTATATACATGCCTTATAAAAGACTCAAAGAGAAAAATACAAGACATAAAAACTGTGTTCTCTCCATAAATTCCACAAAATTCCAAATCACTATTTATAGATTGAACTAGTACCACTATTAGCTCTATAATAAAAAACCAATCTGCCCTAAAATAAATTGAAATCACTATTTAATATACCCCATCAAAATAAAGTTGCTAGTTATACCCTGCTGGTATGGTAATTTTGAGGTACACAAATAAGAGCATAAATATAGTCAAAATAAACACAAAATAAATCACTAATACACTTAAACACTGTTTTTTTAAGATATTGACTCTAATAATACGGTAATTTGAACTTTAAATATTATAAAATTTAATTATCAAAATAAAGGGCTGTCCTCTGCTAATAAATCATCCGTAATGATTAAACATTTAAATACTTAATAACATTTAAGTTCATTTAATTATATCATAAATTAAAAAGCACAATCGTGAAAAAAAAGGACAACATAAAGTTTCACACCAAGGGAAGTTAAAATTTGTCACCATTAAAACTAGCTAAACTTCAACACTAGCTCCCTTGACTTCCTCCTTGTTCTTGATCTCTTTGACATCCTTGGCCTCCTCTTCAAGCTCAAAAGCAGAGACAGGATAGGACCTGGAGAGCCCAGATGGGATCTTGAAGGTGATTTTCCCAGTTGGAGGGTCATCAACATAGATCTCACTGAGTTGAATCCACACCAGAAGCTCCTTGATCTTGACCCCAGTCAGCTTCTTGATCTTTTTGGGCTCAACCACCGCTGTGACCTCAGTTGCATAGCTTGTCAACTTCCCAATCTTCTCAAACTTGTGTGTTATGCTCTTCTTCTGCTTCAACCACACAAAGCCTGTCTCTTTCACGTAGCCACACTCTTCAATATCATGCAATGGTAGCAGCCCTGTTGGCAGCCCTACCTCTTTGAGCAGGAACTTGGACTTCTCTTGGCAGATCTCATCTCCATAGTAGACCTCTGCCTTAGCTTTGAGCTCTTCTGTGATCAATGAAGACATCCTTTTCACTTCAACTACTTCAAACAAAGTGTGAAGCCTTTTTGTGTTTGGTTTGTTTTTCTTTAAGAAAGAGTTGATGGATGGAAGTTGTACAAGTAATGGTTGTTAATTGGTGTGAATATATAGTTGCTAAGCTATAAAATTGCCCCTTCATTTCAAAACAACTACAAAAATGCCATTATAATTCTTAGAAGTTAAGAAACTTTACTTTAAGACTATGTTTAGCATGTGAGATAGAAATAAAATGGATTTAATTGAATTGGATTTGAATGAAATGATTGGATTGGATGGATTGAATAAGATTGAAAAATTGTTGTCTCATATTTGGTAGAACTTGGATTATATTAAAATTATAACATAATATGTTTTGTGTAGGTTGAGATTAGAATGAAATAAAATTAATTTAAATATTTTATAATACACTTAAAATTAATTTTAAAAAATTCTTTAAAAATTTTGAAAAAAAAAATAGAGAAATGCCTATTCTTAAGCCTATCAAATCTCACTATTTTGGTTGGGAATGAACATTTCTATGAGAGGAGGATTTGAAGGAGTTTGAGATTGGTTTTGAATCCACTCATTGCTCTCCAAACATGGGATTTGAAAGTTTGTGATATTTTAAAACTCAAACTCATTTCAAATTTCATGTTCCAAACATAGCCTAATGTTTAATTATTTTGGGAGTGGAACCTATATTATAATTTGTGAAACTAAAAATGGATCTTTCTTATAAGTTGTCTATTAACTGCACAAAACATTTCACACTCTATTCATATGTATGGAAAGTTTTCTTGACAAGTCACAATAGAGTTTTGATTAAATTAGTATTAACTTTTCCAAAAAAAACAAATAATACTTATAAAATATATATATTCAAAATCTTATGTAGTACCTAAATCAGTCTTTCTAATCTTATAAAATTTGATCTTCAATTCTCAATTCATAGATGTGAACATAAGAAAATAAACAAATTTACATGGATTGTTATATTTAATAGTTAGATATTAAGAATTATATTGATATAATAAGTGAAAATCCAATAAATAAACATTAAAATTAATATGAGTTTCAAAACTATTTTTTAGCACCATCTATTTGTTCGCAATAAATTAGTTTATAAATAAATGATGGTATTAAAATTTTTTTTTTTTTTATACTTTTATGCTAATTTTTTAACTCACATAAATTTAATGCTATTGAAAAAAAAAAGTCTTATACGATAAAATCAGTAACTCTAATAAGTTATTAAGTTTTTTTAATACGTTATTGAGATTTTTTTATTTTAAGATTATGTAACATATGTGGGATTTTCCTTTTTCTCTTTTTTTCTTTTTTCATAGATCTTTGTTGTCCTTCAACTAAAATACTTGGAAAATTTTTAAAGCTCTTGTTTTGCTTACAAATGAATTGTAAATGGTTGATGAAATTTATTGGAAATTTTTTTAAAACAAAAATCTTCAAAATGTATAAGCAACTTCTGTTATTAGAAAAGTCATCAACAAACTAAATTAATACAAATTCATCAATCCAATCGGTTTTTGTTACAACACATAATAGAAGAAGAAGTTTTTGAAGTTAATAAGGATCAAATCCATATCTAATTTCATTTAAGAGATTTAAACATAAATGATGTAGGTGAACGAACAAGTAGTTGAAAATTTAAAGAACCATCCATGATGACACATCATCAATTAATACTAAATACAGGTGTGCCAATGCATCACCAATCCACCATTCACCTCACAAACATTAATTCATATACTAAAATGAAAAATATATATATAAATATGAATGACGCTGTATTACTAAAAATTTATTTAAATGATGTAATAATTTTATACGTAATTACGACATATTAAAATTAAGAATAATATTATATTTCTAAAAAATTTCAAATTTTTTACTCAAATAATATATATTGATATTAAATTATGAATGACTTATTGGAATTCTCATGTGTCATTTTTATGGCCTTGTAGAGGCTATTTAAAGCTAAGATCTCCACCGTGTCTATATTTTATTCATGAGTTTTGTTGTTTTCGGATGCCAAATCATTGATTTGTTGTGTCGGAAATAAGAAGCTACAATTTAGTTTACCACCATAAACTGTCTATGAAATCTAGAAATATAAAGTACGAATTCTTGAAAGAATTGGATGAGGGCAATATTATCTTTCAACTTTTAAAATACAGTAGTTCCTTGGTAAATAAATAAGAATGAGATTTTGCTACCAAACAAATAAATTGGCAATGTGTCAACAGTACGTAACACTACTTGTGCCACCCTTTTCGAGGGGGCAGAAGACGAAAGTGTAAATAGGAAGAAAAGGAGGGGCTTGGTGGTGGAATAAGTTACACTGGTATTTGTATTAATTGATTGCCATGCGAATGGGGTTACAGTTGGGGAATTGAAGGCAGACTTTAAGTGGGGAGGGAGGTGGGTTGGAAGAAGTTGCGAATAATGAACCACCACGTGTGTAATATAGTTGGCAAGTAGCTTTCCATTTATGCGGTTTGAGAATTGAAAGTTGAAACCTCTCTTTATGTATATATAAATATATATTTATATAATACTTTTAAAATAAGGTAAAGTCAATATCAATCAATTAATTAATAAATTGTATTTAAATTAAATAAGAGATAGATTTATTTTAGGAAAGATAATGCAATTAATGAATTTGATTGGTTGATTTTTATTTTTTAAAATCAAGCATATGTTACTATAAAAGTCATATATATTTATATATATATATAGAATAATTCTATCATCAATATTTTTAACTTTAAAAAATGAGGATGAATTAAATCAAATTCGTTCATTATATTTGAATTAAATATGAGAGAATGTAATAGATGAATTTGATTAGTTCGTCCTAATTTTTAAAGTTGAGAGGAATTGATGGTAGAATTATTATATATATAGGTTTATTGACACCAAATCAGATTACTATCGAAATTAACTAAGATAAGACTTTAAAGCTCGATTTGGATCTCTATTTCCAGAAGGCGAGGAAGGGTTACCTATATAAAGATGAAAAAATTGTTCACATATTGGTACACTCGATCTTACTACTAAACTAAACTTTTCCCCAAACCTCTATAATATGGTGACCAACCACATGTAGATATCAATTTTTTTTTTTTAAATTTATTTTAAGTAATATATCACTAGTTTGTGAGGTTGAAAGAGGAATGGACCCACATCAATAGGCCATCTCCACATCTCAAAAGAGACTCTTATAATGACTTATCATATCCGAGCTATCTTCCATACTGACATATCACTGTATTATTAAGTAAATCAGTTGCTTCACAACTCTTACTTTGTTAACAAAAATTAATGCATGAGATTTAGACCTGTAACCAAGTATGGATTCCCTGATGATCTGAATTCTCTTGAGTTTGTAAAACTTCATTGAAAATATCGACATAATATTATTAATATTATCGACATTATTGTTATTAATGAGTAATTAGAAACTTTGTGTTAGGGTTGGTAGAAATTCAGGCTCTGTACAAATGTCAAAACAGTTTGTCAATACTTGGTGACAAAATGGAAGTTTGGCCACATGTTGCACATGGAGAAGGGCTCATTTCCGTACGTTTTGATTTTTGTTCAAAGGTGAACAACGCAAATTTCAAAAAGGTTCATTGTTCCAATTCATGTTGACTATCTCAATAATAATATTATATTAATCCTTTTTGGAAAGAAATATTATATTAATCCTATATGTAAACAATTTCAGAGAGTAGACAACCCAAAAGGATTGTCACACCTTAAATAGAACCGATCTAGAGCCTAAATTGATCATTTTAGAGGACCATAATTAATGAATTCTCTCCATTTCAATTCACACAAGTTAGTTAACATTATATTCAAAAGAAAAAAAAAATAATGATAAACATCTAATACTCTTTTCTAATTTTTCCATTCAATCTTATCTGATAACTGATATATCATTTTATATCAAACATCTTATCAACATCAAACTCATATATTTAATGATATATCATCTGCATATAAAATTGGATGTAAAAATTAGACGTAAGAGTATTAGATCTCTATCATTATTTTTATATATAAATTCATTATCCAAGTTAATACGAGAATTATGAAGTATCAACTGATCAGATGATATAATTAATGGTTGATAGTTAAGGAATTGACGAGAAAAGGACTACTCAAACTGTGTTGACTTATGCATACACTGTTTCTAAATTACCAACCAAAACACCATCTAAAAGTATAAGCAAATAAACAGAATATGGAGGTAATAACAATAGGTAATCTATATTATATTTGACAACTAGAGGAATGAATTGAAGTAATAGACAAATTGCAATAATTGGAAAGACAAAATGTATACAAGAATCGAGCCACAACCTAAATGCCAAATCAATCTTGAATGCAAATGCCTCAAAATGAACTCCATATATTGGAAAGACATGCCACTTGGGAAGTGATTTTAGTTGTCTTGGCTCTTCGAAAATTCCTGGGGCAATGGTTCAACTAGTTGCGGCTTTCACATTGCTGCAACTCTCCATTCCCATTCCGTGGCTGAAATTATTCAGCAAGGACTCGATGTGTTTAATTTCTTTTGGCATTGACCCCGTAAGGACCTGTTTCGACAACGGTTCCAAAAGAAGTTTTAAAGGGTAACCAATGGAGATTACTAAGAACTATTCGAAGTATAAGCCAATATGACTGATATTTACATTCATTTCTAATATCAAAATGGTTCATGAGGATTGGAATGGCCACACTTTCTCTAGCTTGAACAATGTCATAATACCAAAAAACAAACTTAGTAAGAGTGTATGTACCTCATGACCGGTTTCTGTAATGAGAACATCATCCTCGATCCTTATTCCAATACCTCGAAACCTGCAAAAATTTCTTCATTTTATGAGTGGCATCAAGGAAGGACCTAGATAAACACACATCTACAATAGGATAGCATGTTGACAAATGTAGGATTTAAGAATTTTATGGCATCAGAAACAATTAGGAGTCAGTAATGAACCACAAAACATTGACTAAGTTTTAAACATGATATACTGGCTTATTTAATCTTAGGAAGAGGACGGCATCTATATCATTTTCCAAGTACTAAGTCACTCTTTGACAGCTAAGAATCATACAACAATCAGGTTACATCCAGCACTTTTTTTTTTCTTTTTTGAAACACATCCTGCACTTAATAAGCTTGTTTGCTCAGAACCAACGAATATATTAAGGTAACCTATATTTATATATGTTTTTTGAACTGCAAGGTAACCTATATTTCATGAGGTTATAAGATTACGTGTACACAATTTACCACATTAGACTAAACATGTACCTCTCTGGACCATCAAAAGAAGATGGGATGTAGAGTCCCGGCTCAATTGTTATCACCTGCCAATGAAAATAGACTTATATTAAAATCCTCATAAAGAAATCATGGCCGCTATCCTGATGCAAACAGCAAACATGCAACTGGATTCTCTTTTTGTTATAAGAGGCCTAAACTAGGATGCAGACTCATAGTGCTGCTTGACGTGTCGTTTAAAAGGAGCTTTTAATGTCTGTTGAATCATGTACTTCCTAATATATTACATGCAATTCAGTACCTTAATATGCTTGATTCTAACAGTTACAATGCATATTATATAGCTATACAAATTCACCCCTCACAGAATCCAGAGACAGAGAAATAATGGATAAATAAACAAAGAAGGTTGATCTCGAAACTAAATTCAGTGGAAAAGAGATGATAATTCCCAGTAACCTCACATATAAATTCAAAAAAAGATCTAAGTTGACAAGCAAAAAGATATTAATATAAGAGACATATATGTGAAGAGTTCAAAATGATGCAACCGAATTCCAATATGTAAGTAGAAAATGACAAAATGGTAATTTCAATTAGGTGAACAACTTACAACACCAGGCTCCAAAGTGCGATCATAGCTAATCATGGAACTATCATGGACATCCATTCCCAGATAGTGACCTGGACATCGTGAGAGATTAAGAAAAAAGACGTAATTAATTAGAAACTTGATATATTGAACAATGTTTTGAACAATAACTTCTTTGTGCCTTACATTATTGCAAAGCAAAGTAGGCTCAGACAAACCTATGGAAGTAGGGTTTAAATCATTGTAGGGGTCAGTTCCGTTCCTATTTACAATTCCAATTTCCTTGAGTCCTTTGCGCAGCATTCTAACCTACGCGAACACCCAGCCTTCAAATTTATGTGCGACATCAAGAAGCTCAAATTTGACAAAATGATTAAGTAGCCAGTGCATCCTACCACAGGGGAAGGAAGCGGACGAAAAATCATCAAAGCTAAATTTGGAGACAAATAAGAACAACAAAATGTCGGTGAAACCATATAGATCTGTCACTATATGGACAGTTAATTGTCTAGACCTTCATAGAATTTCAAAACAACTCAGACCATATCTCCACCCTATCAAACCTTTATTATACTATATCTGAGATCCTAATCTTATTATTGTGTTCTTTAGTAAAGAAAGTTAGATTTAAATGAGAAAAAAATACACTGTCAAGTTTGTAATCATACCGAATAATGGTGTATGTCGAGAAGGTTAGCACCAGGTTTACAAAGCTCCAAACATTCTTTGTTTGTTTGAAGTATGAGATCATAAAGCTCTTCCTGCAAAATAAACATCAACATTGTACGCTTAAATTCTGTTGCTTTGTGCCCATGGACAATAACAAATATTTTCTAAAAACAATAAAAGAAGTAAACTAAAGGGCCTACAAGATGTCATGAAATTCAATTGACAAGGTTGTACATTTGAAAACCTTTGTAGATTTCACCGTAGATAAGATAAATGGAGAGAGTTAACAAGTGCATACTTGTAAAGAAGAAAAACAACCACAGGGGGGCCAGGTACGAGTAATATCACTGACATAATTATGTAACTCACATCCGACATCCATCAAAACAAGGTCCCCATCTTCAATCTGTGAAACAATTAGAGTTAGTTACAAAAGTAGTATCAGAATTGAAAATATTTCTATTCATAATCGTATGGAGAGGATGGAATTCAGTTACCAGCTTTTGATAAGTGAACTTACTTTCTGATCATTCCTAGAGTAATGTATAACAGTAGCATTGGAGCCACCACCAACAACTGGGTGAAATCTGGCAAAACAAAAAGGTAATATTAAAACAAAATATATTTACATCTCAGGAAACATATAGTTAAAACAAATGAATTATTAAATCACTTTTGCTTCCAACAATTAGGAAAGAACAACACTTACGCCATTCTCTGGGCACCTCTCGTTTTACATTCATAGTCAAACTTTGCTGCTAATACTGCCTCATAAGGATGTGTCTTTGAATACATCATTGTCTGTAAAAGAGCCTATCCAAGTAGAAAATACACATTAAGAATCAGATGGTCCATTTAACAAACAGAGGTCTATTGGAAATTGACAGCATGACTATGAAGTACAATTTCGGTGAAAACTAGACCATAATGTTGCCCTTTATCAGAATAATCTTCCGCCTATAAGAACTGACAAGATAGAAAATCCATTGAACCAAATGACAACTGGAATTGAACCACAAGATCCATTTCTATCAGAAGAAAAGATTACCGACATATTTGCTGAAGAATAAATGTCAATGTGCATGAATAGGAGAGTTTTCTGTGGCTTGATTTAGTGATAGTGTGAATGTGCATGAAAATGGAATCGTGAGGAGAGGAAGTACTATTTAGCCAAATTTTAACTATAACAAAGAACTAGACTAGACTTTAGACATTCCGAGTTGAGGTGCAATGAACAATTATGATCAGACCCTTCCTAAACACATAAAGAGAAATAGATTTTTCCAATTAGTGAAGAAGTATACTCCATAGTAGAACTGGCAGCTAAAAATCGTTTGGGAATAAATATAAAAAACTCAATATCAAGAACAAAAAGTAAGAATGATGTGCAGGACAGCTGGTCTTGCAAGAGTAGTTAGCTACAACTAATGCTTGGAAGTTTACCTGGCAAGCGATTGATGCAGATTCCCTCATTAATCTAACCTCTGCTGGAGATTTTACCCACCGCAACTGATGAGTGTACTTAGAAAGGTTTGTAACTTTACAATAGTAATCTGCCTTCTGAAAGGCCTCCAAATTTGTGTACATTTGTGTGGCTGCCTCCTTCTTGTGGAACACTTTATAAGATCTTAATATCATATCTGGAAGAATCTGCAGTCATTAATTCGAATAATAAATAATAGATTATGTGCGTAGGGAAGGCTTGTGTAGCTGGTTGACTACTACAACCAACTAGGATTGTTGAAATGCATCTGAACATCATACTTTCTAGTGATAAAATTGACTAGCATAATTAGCTCTCGACAGCTAAAGTAACAGAAAAATCATATCTGCATGTTTTCATGATGCAACATATATTAAATGTCTTATTAATGCAATTTTTCAAGTCTCATGCATCACCAGAGCATCTCACTCACGTCGTGTATTTTTCTCATAGGGTATGCTTTCTCAGCCTTGAATGTTTCCAACGCTGCCTCTACTCCAGCAACTGGCCCCTTCCAGTTAACATCCTACAATTAACAGTTAAACAAAATTAAGCACAAGATGCATCACCACTATGTCCATGTGATCATTTGCACAGATTGCTTGAAGTGACTCTGGCTAAATTACTGATATTTCATTCTATCTATACAAGTAGTAGTGATGCTTCACACATGCATATTTGGTTAATCTGAAGCAGAATAAAGCTTTTATTTTTTTCGTTTTAAAGAAAAGATAACAAGAAAACATCATATGAATTCAGTAACATGTGCCGAAGTTGACTAAAATTTATGACAATTTGAGCAATTAGCAACAAAATCTTGCAAATCGAATTAAGAGTAGCATAATAGAAAATGTTGTCATATAGGAAGGCTATCATACATGACATGATGTTTCTGGCATGAACATGCATAAACCACACTCATGACCTAAAACCGCCAAACCACCGGGTTGCTCACAGCCAGTTATATACAAGTAATCAGCTTCTTGTCGATACGGGTATGGAACAACATCAGTCATCATCTTTACAGGAGCAGCTGCAAGGATGGCAATACTATTCTCTGGTAAGAGCTCCAATAACCTTTTTCTCCTCGAGATGTATTCCTCAGCACTTATTCCAGGCGTTATCTCCCCTTCCTTCATTAACTACAAAGACAATCAAAACAACAAACCAGCCCCCCTCATCATTAATCATTGAAGAAACACTAATTAACATTAAAATAGCACAGCTACTTCCCTGAAACAAACTTCTAATAACTCCAATTATTAAAAGGTGTGTACCATGTAAATCTATATCAATTAATTACATGTACACACAGATATATGAGTAGCAGCACCTGAGGATGTGAAGCCGGAGTTGGCTGTCCAACATCAACAAACTTCCTTGTAGAATATGCTTGGCGAACAATAGTCTGGAAAACCAGATTAGAAAACACCTGAACACATAGTCATTTCACATTCCATCAATCAGGAAAACAAAAACAACAAAATAGTCATCCAACTAATCAAACATCGACCAATCAAATCCAAAACAACAACATTAATCTCTCTACAAGCAAAAACCACAAACGATACACATCAAAGCATCATAAACAACATGAAAATCTGAAAAAAAAAGAAAAGCATATCCAATTATACAGCTTCTACAATTTCATTAAAGTCCAATAAAACCAACATTAGACACATCAATTCAACATTAACATGACCATTATGTACTCCCTACACAATCTGGGAAACACCCTTCTAATAATTTAGCCCAAAAACACAAAAACAACTTCAAAACAAGAAAAAGCAAAAGAGAAAAAAATATATATATTAAAAGCTGATAAATACAGTCGTGAGAGAGAGAGATAAGAGAGACAATAACATATGAGAAGTGCTAGAAGAGAAACCATACTTGTTTAGTTGAGATTCTGTCAAGTAGTTTACGCATAAGAATCTGCATGTTGTTTGAGTTTGCTTTGGCTTTTGGTCTGCTCTTCTTCTTCCAAATTGTAGTCTGTAAAAACCTCGTACGAAGGTGAAATTGAACTGTGTTTAGCTTCAGGGTTTAAGGCCACATAAGTTTCGGTATTTACATAATGAGTCAGAAATTTATTCAAATTAAGATTAAACATCTCATATATGTTAAAAATAATAAATATGTATCGTTATAAATTTGTTAAAAAATAGTTTTGGAAAGTGAATGATATATTTTTTAATTAAAAATATTGTTATTATTATTATTATTATTATTTGAAATTTGATAACAATCGAATTAGGGGCAGTTGTGATATGAGGAAATCATTTGCTATAATTATAGTGAGAAATACAACTTCCATTATAGGGAATAGTAAAGATGAGAAAAAAAAAAATGCTCAAAACACTTTATTAAAAGTGGATGTGCCATATCATTATGAATTCATTGCTCTGAAAGCTCTTAAAACCATATGCTCTGATAAATTTTCAATTTTATAGTAAAAATGTGTTAGGAATTGTTTTAACTTACTGTGATTATTTCATAAATTTGGGGATAAAATATGTTTAATAAACTTCTAAAAGTTCATTTATTTTATAATTTGTTCATCTTACAATCCAAATTTGAGTAGTTAACTAGGAGTTGCTTTTAAAACATGCTTATTGAGAAAGTTAACGTGCTTATTGAAAATGTTGACTTTTTGTGAACATAGTTCTTTTGTAGTTTTTTTTAGTTGATACAAAGGAAAAACTAGCTTTCTAATTTTAAAATAGCTTTATTTAAATCTCCAGCTTTTGAGGCTTTTTTGGGTATGCCTATAGGGCTATTTAATTTCACATATGGGCATCAATTTGAAGTCATTACTTATTAAAAACCACATATGATGAGGATAAATCGAACTTAGATCACTGTCAAATTAAATTAACTCTCTCTTCTTTTAAACCATAATATTAGACAATATTTGAAGTCAATGTTGCTCAGTTGCAAATGGCCCTACAGTGCACCTTTTATAAGAAATATAAGTTGTACAATAGTCTTATCATAACCAAAATTAAGAGCAAGGAATTAAATTAAAAACCTTTATTTTCTAGATAGATGGGTCATCTATATGTTATTTTTGTATATATGGATAACTTACGTGGGCAATCCACAAGCTACTCATCAATCAACCTATATACATACATATATATATATATATATGTATGTATTTTTAGCATTGACACCTTGTCCGTGGTGTTGCAAGGATCAACTGCAATATAACTTTAAGGTATGATATGAGGATTTGCTTTCAAAAACGGGAGGAGAGCAAATCACATCAAAATTATACACAAAGTGAGATTTAATAGGATTGAACATACAACATAGCTGGTGGGTCATGCTTTTCCACCAAAGCAAGCCGCCATTCCCCATCAACCTAGCTAAATTTTAACTGAACTTGCTACCTACCTTTTGATGTTTAATTATTACAAATTTTGGTTCATGTCAAGCTGAAGGAAGGATTCAAGGTAAACCCTGTTAATGTATCACTGTCTATCTTTAGATCTCCATGACACACGAGATCATATTAAATTATTTTGATGGAATTGGATTAGAATTGAAAAATTAATACTGTGATGTGTTTGATATTGTATGAGATTTGACTAAAAATAATATTGTCTACTGTTTGATCTATTATGGGATTGGACAAAAAAAATTATATATAATTTTTATAAAATAAAACTAAAAATATTTTAATATTATTTTGAAAAATAAAATCTAACCCTTTTCCAGTCTGAATTTACATCATATGTTCAAATGTGTCTAAGAAATGCTTCAAAGAAAATCCAGTTTAACCACATAAAAGAGATTACAAAATTGGGATGACATGACCACCACCATCTGTACAGACTGTTATGCTGTGAATTATTAGCTTTCTACTTCAACCATAGCCAAGATCTTCAAATTAGATGTTACTCTCCCTCCCTCCCTCTCTCTCTCTCTCTCTCTAGCAATTACACCTTCAAACCCTGGAAAAAGTTCGCAGATAGACAACCGTCAGTAAAATTTACATCGTGAGTAAAACAGGTAGAAGAGTTATTCATGCAATGTAGTATTACTGAAGTCCAAATTCCGAACCTTGCAACAATGGTGTGTTGTTACAAGTAACATCAGATATACACTTGACGGTTGCAAGGCATGAATAAAATTAAATATTACTGTTATAACTTTACGAAGAATAAATAAACTACTAAAATGAGGCATGTGGAATTCTTAATGGTAATTTATAATTTTGTCTCATAAATAAAAATTATCGTTATATATCTCTAAAATCAATCCTCTATGCGGTTGTACCCTGAAATGTATTTAAGTTACTAAACAATTGATTTCACAAAGAACAAAGAAACAATGCACATGGTGTGGTCCAGGTATTTCCAAGTTACCAAACAGACACTATACAGCAGAGAAATGAATAATCGACGTCAAGAAAAATAAGAAAAGTTAAATAACAACCATACCCGGGAAGCTGGTACCCATTTGCCATCAATCCAGTCCTGATGTAGCCTTAAGTCAGAGTGCCCAAACTGCAGTTCCTCATTGCTCTCCCTAAAGTAGACTATGTACCTAGAATTGCTCAGAACCTTAGAAATCACACCGACCCACCAACCATCATTATACAATGCATCAACCTCATCAAGCCTATTGAAACCATCAACCATCAGAGTCTCCGGTGGACAAGGTCTTATGTGCAGAGTATCAATCTCTTCTCTCAAGAAGTCTTTATCATCATCCGTTCTCAAATTCTTGTACTGAATGACATACTTGTCCTCCCCTGCAGGTTCAACGATAGTTGCAGTAAACCAAGCACCTTTAAAACCATCTTCATCACTGCTAACCTCAACTGGTGTACCTTTGCTAAATTTCACTTTAGGTGGTATAGCTGCATCAGGCTCTTTCCTCTTGCCAAGTTTCTTTTCACCCACAACATTATTAGGGGTCACCTCAGTTTTAGTTTTACTTTTAGTAGACACTTTCTGCAATTCAAGAAAAGAGAAGTTCAGCACAAAAACTAAGTAAGACGCCCAAAAACACAACCCACTACTGGAAAAATTTATGCAAATAAGAATTGTGTTTATTAAGAAGATTGTAATATGGTATGTATTTAGGCCATCCTAGATATAATACCTTAGCAAAAATGACAAGTATTCCACTGAAAGGAAATGAATAAGCACAATTCCTCCATTTTTAACAAGTAATGCATCCAAGGCTGTTGCCAGAGCAATGACAATTAAGTCTAAGCTTCATGATTTTACATACAAAGCCACATCCTAGTTCAATGCATTCAATCAAAATCTATTATTCTCAAACAATCAAGATATATCAGTATCACAATCACACCATTGATCACAAAAGCACCAACGGTACACTATCATAAAAACTCAGCATTAGTTTAATTATTCCAATTATTTCACTTCATATCTATATCTTCAACTCCTTAATTGAGATAATCAATCAGTAAATAAACCTATAAAATGGAATACCATCTATAACATTTGGTTTCGAGCACCTATAACATGTGTGCTATAACATGTTACCAACCATCTACTCTTTACGAGACCACCAATTTACTTACCCATATTTGTTTATTACGATAAAAATGAACCAAACCCATCTTATTCATTAGTACAACAACAAGAGACTTTATCAGTTAAACCAATAGGTACATCCCCAAATTTAAAACTCAATTGACAATACAAAACCAAATCCAATTATCAACACTCTCCACCTTGGAGTGAGCAGATTTGAACCCACGATCTTTTATTCGACAACAAAAATGCCCTTACCAGATAAACCAACTCGTACTTTCTTAGACATCAGAATTCAATCTAAAATACAAAACAAAAACCCAATACAAACCAAAAAAAAATAATAATAATAACCTAACCAATACATTCCCAGATTCAAAACTCAATTAACAATACAAAACCATATCCAATGCAAACCAAAACAAGCCTCTCCACACTAGTGTGAGCCAAACTTGAATCCAAGATCAAACGTTTCAACCACAAAACGCCTTATCAACTAAACAGTCTAAACTAACTACTACATTCTCACACTTTCCCAGATACCAAAATTCAATATACAACACAAAACAAAAACCCCAAGATCTCACCTTCAACCACAAAACCTCTTACAAACTAAACTAACTAGCGCCTTCTCCCACTGTCCTGAATACCAAAATTCAATCTACAACACAATACAAAAATGCCAACATCTCTCCTTCGACCACAAAACTCTTACCAGTTAAACTAACTAGTACTTTTCCAAATATCAAAATTCAATATACAACACAAAACAAAAACCCAACACAAACATAATCAAACCAACCTCATTGCCTTCCTCTCCATCTCCTTCTTCCTCCAATGGAGGTTTCCACTCCCCACCAACCCACTCCCTATGCAACCTCAAGTCCTCCTTGCAAAACTCAATCTGCTCCTTGGAACTCCTAAAATAAACCGCAAATCTCCCATCTTTCACCCCCGTTATAGTCCCCTCCCACCACCCGTCATTGTAATACGCGTCCACCTCCTCCCCAAACTTGAACTCCCTCTCCTTCTCTCTCGGAGCCGCAGGCCGGAGCTGCCCCACATGTAGACTCTCCCTCAGTGGCTCCTTCCCGCCCTCGTCTGCATACAAGTGGGTGTATTCGACCAAGAACTTGGTGGCGTCCTTCGACGACGCCCGCTTGACGATCTTGCCCGTGTACCATGACCCGCGAAAACCCACGTCGTCCGACGAGATCTCCACTTGGGTTCCTGGTTTGAAGCTCGCTGCTGGGCTCTGGGACCTGCTTTTGGCCCTGGACTTGGAATTCGAAGACATTTCGTTTTCAAGCTTTTGAGAGGTTCGTGGGGGCTGTTAGGGTTTGGTTTTGGCGGGATTTGGAGAGTTGCTTGCAATGGAAGTGAAATTAGATTGTGCGTAGTCGGGGTGTTTTGTGTGTGTCATATAGTGGTTGACGGTCCACCGTACGTTTTTCGTTATGATTTTACCGCGGTTGAATATATACGGTAAATATATACATATATTTACCGTATATGATAAAAATAATATTAAACTTTTCGAATTATTAACATTCTATTAATTATTATATCATCTCATGATTTATAAAATATTAACTAACTTATATGTCGCATTAGAAAAGTCTAACATTACTTATATGGTAATAGTGATAGATATGCACGTATTGTGATTTTACTATATGTGATGATTTTATTTTAGCATATATGATTTCACCATTTATGGTAATCACATCGAAAGTATATCTATGTATGTATGTTTGTTTATAGTGATTTTACCGAATGATGTAATTGTATATGCGGTTCCGTATTACTCAAAGTTTCTCTTTAAATTAAAACGGTAGGTTAATATGGTATATTGATTGATCAAAAGAGTCCCTTGAGAAGGAAAACTAAGAGCTTTGTTTAATGATTTTAGTATTGCAATTATATAAATGAATTTTAGATAAAACAAAATGCATTACGCATCTTATGTTACGATTTTACCATATAGGGTAATTACAATGGAGGTGCATTTGTACTCCGTATTACTCAAATTTTTCTTGCGGTTGAAATGTTTGCTTTGCAAGATAATTTTATTAGTCAAAAGAGGTCTTAAACATGGAAAACAATGAGCTTATTTTGCAATTAAAGTGTTTGCTAAACATAATAATTTTACTAGTCAAAAGAGTTCTTTAATTTGGAAAACAATGAGTTTTCTACTGTTTTAGTTTTTGTTTGGTTGAGGTAACGCTTTGTGATTAGACTAAAAAGTTTGGAATGCATTGAAATGTATTGTATATTTTTCGTTGTGATTATTTTTAAAGGATTAGTTCACACTTTTAATTTTTATTGTGATTTTATCATTTAGGATAATAACATCGGTGTGCATGTGTATTTCGTTTTACTCAAGTTTCTTCAATAATTAAAGTGCTCTTTTAATATGGTATCTTCATCCGTTAAAAGAGTTATTTTATATGAAAATTTGTTAGAAAGGTTTTATTAGATTGTGGAAGGAGATTAGGAGAAGCTCAAACAATTTTCCAATCAATTATTTTTTATATTATTTTTTGTAATTAATAATTTTTTTAAAAAAAACTCCATTCATTTTTCTTCAAGCTCCTTTTTTTTTTAAAAAAAAAAAAAAACTGTAGTTAAAGTTATAAAATGCTATAATAATTTCGCTATGTCCTTTTTTTAAATAAAATTCTATATACTCATTTGCATAAATTAATTGAAAAAAGAAAAATGATTAATTACCTTATATACATGTGTGTGAGAGAGTGATGTGTGTAATTAATGGTTTTTTTAAAAAATTCTATTTGTAAAAGCTATAACTTTAGAACAAAAATTTTGAACAAAATGATCTATGTTTATTATATCACCCGTAACATTTAAGCTATAAAATTATTGCTCAGAGTTATATTTCTTCTAAGAAAGTAAATATTGATTTTGATGAAAATATCATGTATTTAAATTTATAAAAATACAGATCAAAATATAGAAATATCAATTAAAATATTAAAAAATTCAAAACGATTCTCAAAATATCCCAAATATTCTCTCATACCACAAAACAAATGCTAATTGAGTTTAAACCATTAATTAGCAGTTAATTACCATAAACTCCTTTCTAGATCCACCTTTACCATCCACGACCCTTCAAGTTGGCTTCGAAGTTTCCACCCTTACCCCCAAAACTACACAAACTCCTCTAATGAATTTAACTGCAAAACTGACCCATCTCTCCAGCTGCGTCAAACCATCTTTTACTCCAAAACCCACCTTCAAACCCACTATAAACCTCTCAATCCTAGTCTCTTACTTGCAAAAATGTCAAAGTTTCAAACAATTCACTCAAATATTCTCCCAAATGGTTCTCACAGGGTTTTTATCAGACACCTTTGCTGCAAGTAGACTTGTCAAGCTCACCACTGACTCACTCCCCTTTGTTGGCATCAATTACTGCCATAGAATCTTAACTCACATTGAGAACCCAAATGGGTTCATTTTTAACACCATGATGAGAGCTTATATTAAGAGAAACACCCCTCATATGGTCATGTGTTTGTATAAACACATGTTGAATGACAATGTGGGTGGTGATAACCATACATATCCACTTCTAGTTCAGGCTAGCACGTTGCGTGGGGCTGTTCTAGAAGGGAGAATGGTGCATTGTCATGTGTTTAAAGTAGGGTTTGGGTTTGATGTGTATGTGAAGAACACACTGATAAACATGTATGGTGTTTGTGGGGTTATGAGGGGTTCGCGTAAGGTGTTCGATGAAAGCTATGTGTTGGATTCTGTTTCGTGGAATTCGATGCTGGCTGTTTATGTTAATGTGGGTGACGTGGAGGAGGCAAGGTGGGTTTTTGATAGGATGCCGGAAAGGAATGTTATTGCTTCGAATTCGATGATTGTGTTGTTTGGTAGGAGTGGTAATGTGAGTGAGGCTTGTAGGTTGTTTAGTGAAATGCCTATGAAGGATTTGGTTTCGTGGAGTGCGTTGATTTCATGTTTTGAGCAGAATGAGATGTGTGAGGAGGCATTGGTTACGTTTAGGAGAATGAATGATCATGGAGTGAGGGTGGATGAAGTTGTGGTGGTCAGTACTCTTACTGCTTGTGCACGTTTAACAGTTATTGTGACAGGGATGTTGATTCATAGTTTAGTTGTGAAGATTGGAGTTGAATCTTATGTTAATCTTCAAAATGCATTGATTCATATGTATTCGAGTTGTGGGGAAATAGTATCTGCAGAAAAACTATTCGGTGGTGGTTATAACTTGGACTTGATATCTTGGAATTCTATGATCTCTGGGTACCTGAAATGTGGCTCGATTGAAAAGGCTAAGGATTTGTTTGATAACATGAGTGAGAAGGATGTAGTGTCTTGGGGTGCAATGATATCAGGGTATGCTCAACATGATCGATGCTCTGAGGCCTTGGAATTGTTCCTGGAGATGCAGGTTAAAGGCATTATGCCTGATCAGAATATTTTGGTGAGTGTAATCTCAGCTTGCACCCACTTGGCTGCCCTAGATCAAGGCAAGTGGATTCATGCTTATATAAGGAAGAATGGCATAAAGATTAATGCCATTCTAGGCACGACCCTTGTAGATATGTACATGAAACTAGGGTGTGTTGAAAATGCAATGGATGTTTTTCAAAGGATGGAGGAAAAAGGAGTTTCTACTTGGAACGCTCTCCTTCTTGGCTTTGCAATGAATGGATTGGTGGACAAGTCACTTGACATGTTTTCTGAAATGAAGAAATGTGGTGTAGTGCCTAATGAGATAACTTTCGTGGGTGTTCTTGGGGCTTGTCGACACAAGGGGTTAGTAGACGAAGGGTACTGTCATTTTAATTCCATGATTGAGGAATACAGTATAGAACCCAATGTTAAGCACTATGGATGCATGGTTGATCTTCTCGGGCGTGCTGGTATGCTCAAAGAAGCAGAGAAACTTTTAGAGAGTATGCCTATATCACCAGATGTTGCTACTTGGGGTGCCTTGCTTGGGGCTTGTAAGAAACATGGTGACCATGAAATGGGTGAGAGAATAGGAAGAAAACTTGTTGAGCTTCAGCCTGATCATGACGGGTTCAATGTACTACTGTCCAACATACATGCTTCAAAATGTAATTGGGATGATGTTCTTGAGATCAGGGGGATGATGTGTCAACGTGGTGTGGTGAAGGTCCCTGGTTGTAGCATGATTGAAGCAAATGGAACAGTCCATGAGTTCCTAGCAGGAGATACGACACATCCACAGATAAGTGAGATTGAGGATATGCTAGATGAAATGGCCAATAAGTTGAAAATTGAAGGTTATGCACCGGGCACACATGAGGTTTTACTTGACATTTCTGAAGAAGAGAAGGAAACTAATCTATTTAGACATAGTGAGAAGCTTGCTATCGCCTTTGGACTAATGACCATAAGACCGCCAACACCAATACGAATTATTAAGAATCTCCGAATATGTAACGATTGTCACACTGCAGCAAAATTCATTTCCAAAGCTTTTGATCGTGAAATTGTGGTGAGGGATCGTCATCTTTTTCACCATTTCAAGCAGGGTTCATGTTCATGCATGGATTATTGGTAGCAGATTACCATATTCAGGTTAAGTGATTTCAACATTATTGAAGATTGTGGCTTAAGAACTTTACAGTGGGCACCAAGTAGCCTGCTCATTAATATCTTATGCAGCCACTTAATCGCAGAAGAGAAGGCAGGCAACACTGTAGATTTTGTGCCCTGCTTTTGAGGGTCCATTGTGACCAGAGAAGATAAATGACACAGCTTCTGTTGCTCTGTGGAGATTATTTGAGAGGGCAGCACAAGAGTTGGATCCACAGGCAAATCATGGCCTCTAGGATCCATTATCAAAAACACGTCAAGTCAGATTTGCTCGCTAGGAGCCATTATCAGAAACATGTCGAGGCCAACAAGGATGTGGCAACAAAGGGGCCTGTAGCTGCTGCTTCAGAGAATGCCAAGAACACTAATGAAGATAAGAAATCTCAATGTTCTGAAAGTTGACTAGGTTGCCTAGAGCTATAACTTTTCGTAATTATCTGTTAATGTGTAAGTATTCTCATGTATACCATATCTGAAAATTTGTTAATACAATTACAGCTTATCATATGTTTATGGCTTCCTAACGCTGTTCATTGCACAACATAGCTAATATTAATGGTGCATTGCAGGTTTGCTCTGACATTTTCAGAGAGGACAGAATTTCATTGCTGATTCAACCAACGCAATAGTTTTACTAGTGTGATTCTCTCCATCAATGATCATCATCCTATCTGTGATTTTAATTGTCAAATCAGATCCCTTAATAGTGTTTGCAACCTTGGAACCCTCAATTTTTATACTGATACAAGAAACTTTCAATGAATTTATGTTATATCTAGTCTCTTCATGGTGGCATCATACATTTTTTTCAATGCAAAAGAATGAAAAGTTTATAAAAAAATCTGAACTTGTATAAATTTCTTCTCAGCAATGGTACAAGATGAATCTTCTTTGTTACAGCATATGTTCGGAGAAAAATATCTAAGGGAACCTGCAATATTTCTATTTCCTGTTACGAAATGCTACGGCAAAGAATACATGTGTTTTCGGCAAAATACGTTCTTGAATCCAAAAACATGCCCATTGACAATATAGCTACATGTCTTGGTCTTCGTCGTGCATATTATTTTCTTTCGTTAGCATAAAAATGGAAGAATTTGAACATGTTTTCGAAACATTTATCCCTCAACCAATAAGTTATCTCCATGTTTGCCAGCTTAAGGTTGCTAGCAAGGATCAAAATTTCAGGAATTGTGGATGATCTCGGTTAAGAATTTCTCTTTTGTCAGCTTTTGCTTTTCAACTTCCGCCTTCCAGGTCATGTGCCAAGCAATCTAAATCAGGAACATAGCCTGCTTCTTTCATATGTCCAGTTAATAAATGTAGAACGCCATAGACATACTCTGTATGAGAGCCACGCTTGTCACCAACAACAAAGCTATAAACCTGGTTCTTTAACTCTATCCAACTCTTTCCTGCCTCTTTTGCATTCCCCATTCTTCTTATCGTCTTCCTTACTTTAGCAAACTCTTTCCAATTACCTTCAGCTGCATAAATATTCGATAGCATCACGTGAGCACCCATCATATTTGGCCTCAAAGCCAATAATCTCCTAGCGGCCAATTTCCCTAAATTTGGAAGCCTATGAGCTCTACAAGCAGCAAGCAATGCACCCCAAACAGACTCATCGGCCTTGAATGGCATATGCTGTATCAATTGATATGCCTCATTGACTCTCCCAGCTCGACCAAGCAAATCCACGACACAGCCATATATCTCCTGATTTGGATTGATATTATAATTGCACACCATTGTTTCAAAGTACATCAAGCCTTCGTCGACAAGTCCAGCATGGCTGCAAGCACTAAGAACCGCCATAAACACAATCCGATCAGGTCTGACACCTGATCTAACCATCTCATCAAACAAATCAACAGCTTCTTTTCCATATCCATGGGCTCCATATCCAATCATCATTGAAGTCCAAGTGACCAAATCTCTGTGCAACATGTCACTAAAGAGTTTCTGTGAATCAGATATGTTTCCACACTTGGCATACATATCAACAAGGGCATTGGCCAATGCCAAGTCTCTATCAAGGCCTCGGCGAACAATTCCTCCATGAACCTGTTGTCCACATCTCAGAACTGCTAAATTAGCACAAGCAGCTATAACACTAGTAAACGTAAAGCAATTTGGAATAAACCCTTCTGACTCCATCCGTGAAAATATATTAAGAGACTCACTGGAATCTGATCTTTCATATCCAGCTATTAATGCGTTCCACGTTATTAAATCTTTTTCACTCATCTCATCAAAGTATTGATTTGCCGCAGACAAACTACCACACCTGCAATACATATCTAGTATAGCATTTGTAACCGGAATATCAGATCCAAACCCATGTTTAGTCACTGCTGCATGCATTAACTTGCCAAAAACAAGCCTACCAGTTGAGGCACAAGCTCTAACAGCAATCGAAAAGCTATATGGATTCAATTTTACGTCCTCCTGTTCATCACCAAGTACAAAAAGATCATCTACATATCTATTGCATACATTTCATAAATACTAAAATCACCTAAAGTTTTCACATTGAATCACAATTCTTATTAAAAGCCTAAACTTCACTCAATGAAGCCTTCTTCCCTACTAAACGCTGTTGTCTATGAATATTTATTACTTCATTCTACTATACCAATCATTGTATATAGAAAACCAAAACACATGCTACAAAAGTGAGTACAATTACAACCAACCACTTACCAACAACATTTGTTTAAAAACGCGAAGCCCGCCATAGGCATCACCGATGTGAGTGTACCCTGTAATCAATGTTGTCCATGAAACATCATTCTTCAACTTCATACACTCAAAAACCATGCATGCATTATCCATGCAAACGGAACACGTCGCGTACATGTCCATAAGCGCATTGTCCACATACAAAGACCCTTCCAGGCCTCTCTTGACAGCCAAACCATGCACCAAAGTCCCGTACAAGAGGGACTTGATGCTTCTACAAGCCTTCAACACGCTCGAAACAGTGTACTCATTTGGGTCCACTTCAGTGCCCCCCACCATGTCCACGAACAAGCGCCATGCATGGACGTGATAATTGAAGGACGTGTAGCCAGCAATCATGGCCGTCCAAGAAACCACGTCTCTCTCAGGCATTTCGTCGAACAGTGTACGTGCTTCATGCAGCAGACCACTCTCACAGTAGGACTTGATGAGGTTTGTGGCTAAAATGGAAGGACCCTTTGGTGTTAAAGATGGGTTTGGTTGGGTTTGGTGATTGTTGGGCCAGTTTAGAGAGTTTATGATTGTGGGGGGAATTTTGTACAAGTGAATGGACTTGTTGGAGGTTGATGATATCAATTTTCTAGTGCTCATGCCTAGACACATGTTCTAACTACCTAGTCTAGCACCCTAAATTGTGAAGATTATGGTTACATGACATAGTAAAATATTTAGAGTGGGATATCATGGTTAGCAGTTATAAGGGTATTATGTTATCCTGTTTATGTTAATCAAAATCTGACTTTAAACAATCTAAATTTGACTATCGATCTGAACGTGAATTCATTTGAACGGAACATAATTGAAACAAAATTGGAAAAAAATGTAACCTTTTGAAGCTTTGAAAAGTCTAAACTTTTCTCACGGGGTTGGGATATGAGGCTCAAATGACAACAATGTGAAGGTGTTTCAAGTGACAATAAAGAGCATCCACGAGAAGTAGCTATCGCACACAATATCAATTCAACAAAAAAGTCAATGTCACTAGTATGAGAAAACAAAGAGCAGTATGAAACTACTATTTTGATATAATATACACACAGTACAGATGACTATGGGAAGCAGGGAAGCTCACAGCACAAATTTGGACCTCCCTCTACATGAGTCATTCCTGTTACGAATGTCGATCAGCATTTTCGTCAATCAAATAAATAATCGTTACTATTTATACGGTGCTTAAAAAAATTGCTATACATTACAGTATGAGGTTGAAGATCCTTTTTTTTCGAACTTTTTATTACTCTGAGCTAGATTTGCGGCTGTACACGGAGGGAATTCGGTCTTGAAGAGAATGGTGTCTCACTAGACAAGAATCTGAGACTTTGCAGCACCACGAGAGCATTTCTTCCGCCCAGTCTTGCTAAGTGCACAAACGCAAATCTCAAGCAGTTCGTAATCCTCCTCCCAGAATAACAAGGAAGCCATCTCTGGATTCTCCACAAGGATTTTAGAGGTCAGGAATCCAGCAACAGTCCATGTCTGGAAGAGTCGTGATTGTTTTCCTATGAACTTCCCTGTTCGAGTGTCATAATATTCTGGCCAACGATCAACTGCAAGCCGTTTCTCAGCCATGGCAACTGCCTTCTGGGCTAAGTCTAACCTTCCCATCTTGATGCATGCCAAGGTGAACTGAAAAATGATGTATATCATATTAGAGAGATCAGTTTAGATATTAAAGTTCGATAACATCTGCAAGATCCATATAATAAAATATACAAGTGGTTAGTAGTCAAAATCGAAAAATGTAATGTCATAATATCAACTGAGCTCACCTGCCACAGAAGTGTTGGCCAAGATCCACCGTTATGATACGACCAAGGACTGCAAGGTTTCGTCAAAAAGACAAATTTCAGTAACTGAAATAACACAACTAATTACAGCTGTGACCTTTGAATATCAATTTGTAAACAAAGATGCAAAAACATGCCAATGTTTGCATGTATGTGTAGACACACGTGCAAGAAGGCATGGGGAGACACAGAGAGAGAGAGAGAGGGGTAGAACTCACGTGTTCTTTGGGTCACTGCCGGTGATAATTCGCCACTCTTCGTACTCCAAAGCAGGGTAACATATCTTCAAAGGCATACGCCCAACAAGGTCATCCCATTTTGCTTCAACAAGATTCAAGATAGCTTCATTTTGTTTTGGAGTACCCAAAGATGACACAACAGACCAAAGGTTTCCAAGTGTGAAGAACCTAAAATCCATGTTAGCAGGCTGTAGATTGCCAATCAGATACCCACCTTCCTCTGGTATCCAATCCATTAGCCAAGCAGGAATTTGTTCAGGATATATATTGAACTTGTTGGTGGCATCCATGGAATACTCTTCCGTCTTGTATCGGTATATCTCATTTATCTTTTTCATGTCCACCCAGTAATATTCTCTGATATGGAACGAAAGCGCACTGAGTCTGTTGTTGATAGCCCTCACCAAATTCTTGGACGCATCATTTACTACAAGCATCTCACGGGAGCACCTTAATGCTGAATAAAACAAGGCCTGCAAAGTCAAAGTTTTCATAAGCGAGCTCGATTGAATACCATAAACAAACATAAAATAATAATAAAATAACATCAACGATTTTGAAGAAGCAGAAAAAGAAACTGAGAGAAAAAAAAGAAAAAAAAGAGAAAATATTGACAGTGCTGGCAGGACGGATACCATGTAGCATATACAACTACAAAGTCGGACGAATAATAATTGAATAAAAGATGAAGAAAGCATCATAAAATGTATGATATTGGATCAAAAAGGCACAAGCGACACGGTTGTTTACTACACAAGACACAAAGGCCATGGAAAGCTACAATAATCAAGACAATAAACCAGACAAAGGATATTTTCACTTTTAGTTAACAGCTACTAAACAAGAGAAGTAGTTCAAAAACTCACTTGGATCTCTAGGGGATGACCATGAATGCCCATCCGACGATCTATCATGCAGGAGCCATCGGTGACTAGTAGAGAAGGGAACATATCAAAACCATCTGCCAAACACAAGTTCAGAATAAGTTTTATGCCTGTCTGAACATCCACTCTTTCTTGTAATCCGTAGTCACCAGTGATCTTTCCGTATGCTCTCAACAAAATGATCCACCACAGCCCTATCAGAGAAGTACAAACAACAAACACAAAAGTCAATCAATGCTATCAGTAAATGGGAACTCTAGTGATGTCCTCAAAAGAACAAAACAGAATGGCTAAAATAGCAATCTACCAACCAGAATCCACAGGCGCAACACGGCCAATTGCTGATTCACCAAAATCTGGATCGAGAACTTCTTCAAACTTATTTTCATCGAGAGCCACACTTCTAACTTTAAAACTTGCAGGCATCAACCCCTGCCCTGGGCTGTAGCAGTCCACAGTTTTCTCCCAACTCTACATTAAACAAGATTAAACAATTCTAATTTCAATCAACTAAATAACATATGGCTACCTTTTGCTAAAGTCATCGATGAACAAAAGCACATAGTAAAATGAAAACAATGGTCAGTTCCAAATATCAAGGAGCAGACCAGCAGAAAATTCATAATATGGCAGGCTAATAATCGTACCAACGCAGATGCAACAAACAAATCCCCCCTTCCCTACCCCAAAAGATAAGTAGACAAAACATCAATCATAAAGTTTCAACTACTGACCACCTAATTCCCATCCCCATCCTCTCTCCAATTACTGAACCTCATTATACTTCCTCTCCAGTGAAAAGCAATAGCATTTGTCACAAAGTAATAGAAACAAATAGATGCATAAACATCCATATTAGTGCAGCAATGAGTAATACTCAAGAAAAGAAGTTCCTACATTCGATGCTCACAGAACCAGGCTCTCCACTTTTGGCTAAAGAAACTATTCACATACCACACATTTGAAATTCACATGACAAAAAAAAAAAAAGACATGAATATTCCCCTTCTCTGGCATTTGGACAAGTTTGTACCATATAATTAGCCCTCTCTAGGATCATCAAACCAATCATCTAAAATTAAATTAACCATCAAATTAACATTAATTTTCAACAAATTTGATAAAACATACAATCATATACAAACAAAAGTCCCCTACATTAAGATCAATATACAACCAGAGTAGTGCAAAAAACATTAAACAACACATATTGCAATAACATTAAATCAAACAACAAGAATCTAGCGTCATTACCTGCAGTTGCAAGGTATGGAGGAGGAAATTCCTCACAATCTCTCCTTCCCCTTTGAGCAAAAAAGCCAAAGCAGAAGGCACGAAATCACGGATAAACACCTGATCATAATTCAAAGGTTGCTTGTCACCAGGATCATTAGCAGCCACCGTCCCAACAGGACTCCCACAATACATCACAACAGCATCCTGCAACAACCTCCAAGCCTCCTTTTCGACACCGGTCTCTTCCCTCCTAGGACTACTAGGCTCCACCACCTTGACTCCATTAACACCCTCCAAATTGCTCTCTCCACTCAATGCCTCCGCCCGTACTGCAACCTCCTCATCCTTGTCAATCCTCTCAACCACCAATGGCTTTACATTCAAGCCGCCGCCACCACCACCACCATTCTTCACATAAATCCTCTCAAAGTTGCCATCATTCACACGTGTCTCCACAGAAGTTGAAAAGTCCCTAACTTTTGATGCCACACTAGAGGAGGCCACAACAAAAAGGCCTCTACTTTGACCAAAACTAGGTCCAAAAACACCAAAAGCCTGCTGGGTATGATTCAAAACCCGTTGAAAACTCAAGATTTTAAAAGGATATCCCTGGATTTGCTTGTTTTGATCAAAAGTTAGAAACTTTTTAAAATTATTGAAGTGTGGTTGGTTCTTTAATGGTGAATAAGCCAAAAACGATCCATGTCTACGACAAACAAAGAATCTACCAGAAAGCTTCATTGTCGAGTTACCCAGAAGAGTAATTGTGTTCATGGCAAAGAATTGAAACAAAAAATCTGATTTTGATGCGAAAAAACACAAACTAAAACAACAACAACAACATACGAGAGGAAGAATGAAACTTCATGGAAAATTGATATACAAAACAGTCATGCATGAGAGGAGTTGACAAGAGAAAAATCAAAGATTGAAACTTTTTGGTGATACGTGAAGAAAAAGTATCTGATTTTTCATAAGAGTGGATTTGGTAAAATAGTATGGTTCAAATCCATGGAAATCGCTTTTATATAGGCGGTGTTGCCGTAATGTTGTGATGCTTAGAGCTTGTCTGATTTTTATTTTTTATTTTTTTATTTTTACTTTTTCATTTTTCATTTTATACAAGTAAATTTTGCTTGGACCATACGAATGTGAAAAATTATAGTTTCAGGCGAGCAAGGAACGCTCTATACTATTAAATTATGTTGGATGGTGATGAAATTATTATAAGTTTTTAAGGGAAAGAGAATGTATCATTTTATTTATATGAATATACAACACTTATCGTTAATCCATTTAAATTATTTTAATATTCATTCATTTAAGATGAAGATAATATTTTTTAATCATAACAGTATATATAATATATTTTCTAAGATTATAAAAAATATAAAGTTCACTTCAGGGAATTATATTTACAGGTAGAATAACAAATATATAATCTTTATTTGAAAAGAATATTCAATTAGTATATGACGATTTCATTCAATTACATTTTATTAAATTAATGAATGGAGAAAAAGTTATATATTTTTGTAAAGGGTTAATTCAATAAAATCAACACTTAATTTTGTTTTTGATTCTATTTATGTATATAGGATATTTATTCTATTAGACTTGAAATAGATTTATTAATTAGTGATCTTTACTTCAAATAATTAAGAACTTCAAAACATTTCCTAATTTTTGAAACTAAACATGCCCCAATTTTATAGTTTGCTTTTTGAGGAAAAAAAAAATCTGTTTAAGATATCACCAAAAGTAAACAGATTTTTTTTTTTAATTTTCTCTCTCATTTTTGGAAAATAATAATTTATGGCCAATTTTTGAGTGGACTAAAAAAAATTTGAGGTCTACAACACAATGCACGTGCAAAACACGTTGTTGTGAAAACAAAAGGACGATAGTGCCGGTGACGTGTCAAATGGGAAATTTATCCTTTGCTTTTCTTACATGCACCACACAAAATGCCTTTCACTTTCTTTTTCCACTACTCACAACTTGCCACGTTTCATCAACTATTTTGTGGAGGCTTTTTCATTTTTTCTTGGGAAAGTTTTGTTTCATCACAAGTTTCAAGCTATCCTAGGCTGACACGTGGACAAGATGATGCGGGTTATACGTGGAAAAGTGCACTAAAGATTGAAAACCACATCATGCACAGTTAGGACTTATCCACTTTTCTTTTTTGTCAATGTTAATGGGATGACAAAATACTTTTTTTTTTTGAAAAGGGAATGACAATATAGTTGTAGCGAAATTGTATCCTAGTATATGAATTAAAGCACATGGATTTTGGGATTGGACCTCAATGACTTGTGGCTTGGCTGAGCTATGGATAATATTAGGGTCAATTTCTTTTATGGAGCAAAACAAAATTTAGAAGCAACATGTTATATTAATTCCTAAATGTAGGGATATGTATCAAGGGGTTCAGTTAGTAACTTGGTACACGAGAACATCATTAATACAAGGGCAATTACAAGAAAAATTTAAATCTAATAGTCACTAACCACTCCATTATTAATACAATGCAACTACAAAAAGGAATTAAATTTAATAATCAATAACCACCCAATTAACAATACACATCCAACGTGTAATAATACAGATCCAATGTCACTCTTTTTCTTGTTTGTATAGTTGTTATGAACTTTTTATTCTTTATTTATTATTATTATTATTATTTATACTACAAGACTATTGTTATAAGTGTCTGAATTCCTTGATAGTGACACTAAGTTATAATCCAAACCATAACACTACTTATAGTCTAATCTCATATTAAGGGAGAGAAAGGAACCCACATTAAAAAGGAAAAACTGTACTCAGCTTGGAGGAATTTCCATATAATTTGTCGAGTGTCATTGGTGAGACAAACTGAAATTATCCACTTGTGTGGATGGATACACTCTGACCACGCTTCGGTGAGATGCACCAAGCCTTTTATTCTTTATTCTATTTCGCCATATATTGTAAAAACTTTACAACTCAACTTTTTGGAGTAAAACAAAATTTTGAGACATGTTTTTATTAAATTAGTTCAAATATAGGAATACAAAATGAGTCGAAAAAAGGTTATCGATGTCACACCTATTTTCATTCTTATCATGGTCTATTCTCCAGCTTAGAAAGAGTCATAGAATTCTAGTATGATATGAGATAAACACAAATAGAACAAGATTATATTGCTTCGTTAATCTTGTTCGAATGTTAATTTTGTTAAACCTTTTGAAACTCAGAATATGATTTTCGTAAGCAAACATTAGAAAACCAAGTTTTTGCATGTTCCTACTTGACCATAAAAAGATTTCATGAAAGTGAATACAATATCAAACTTGGTTATATAGAATAACAACAATTTGACAGCTATGAAAACCTGGAGGTTCAAAATTCAACTGCAAGACTACAGTTCGTTGTATTGTAAACCCGAAGCCTTAACAATAACATAAAGGGGTTGGCTTTCAATCCATCCTGCCCTTCAAGATTTTTTCCTTGACTTCGGTTGGTGTTCTGCATTGTGAACATTGAACGGTTAATATGTGGCACCTATTCAGATTTATGGACCATGAATTGGGTCTACAACTATTGTCTGATGCAGAGAAATAGACATGGAGAAAATAAGAAATGTCATGAGGCTTACACGACATAGACATGCCCTCCCCAACCACTTAAACAGTCGCGATCCACAGATGCTAGCAAAGCTTGAGATATAGTTTCAAACAGCTCCTCAGGTTCCTGAACGAGAATTAAGACAATCAGCAAGTAGATAATTAGTTCAAAAGGAATGGAAAACATGTTTCATAAACAAGGGAGACATCCAGTCACTGCACCAATCATTTGTGACAATCATATCGTGCATTCCATGCTCCCATTTCCTTTCTAACTAGTGTTTGTTTTAAGATGTCTTTCACATCATGTATTGAATGATATAGACATGCTTAAATATTAAGTGTGACCAACCTTGGACAATTAGAACAACCTAAAATGTCTAATCACTGAATCACTTCAGCATCAAATCCAATGGAATCCACCAACATTAATCCTACATGGACTACAAAGTATTTCTTTATACAGCCTTTTCAGATTCTGTATGCACTATTGTGTAACTATGCGATTGTATGCTTGAAATCTATGGTTCAGCTAGCTTTTCCAAGTTCAGGAACAAACAAATTCATAATCCAAAGTTTTGAACCCAAGCATTTTACTAGGGATAATTTCTCATTCACCTACATCTATTAAACATATAAGTATGGCATTTACGCGTTTAACATGGACAACTGCACCAAAGTGAGATATTGACTAAACCCACCCAAAGTCTTCCAACATGCCCAAACTATTTCATTTCTCATGCATTTATTGTTATTGTATATCTAATGAATAATTTCCCATGAAATAGATACCCAATATCCAACTTCAGGAAAATAAGGTATTTTTGGATGTGTACCATGTCAGGCTTAAACATTGCCTCACAAGCACCGTAGAGAGATTCCGAAGCAGATCCAGCAACAACAAAGTCTTTTGCGAGCTCCCTATTTCAGGAAAGACAGAAAATAACAAGAAATAGTCAGTACCAGATCAAAACGAATCTTTAGAGAATTTGTTCATAGTACGAATTAGGTTGCATATAGGTTTACCTTGAGCATGATCCAAGTATGCTTAACATGAGACATGCTTCTTAAGGTTAAAAGAACCAAACCATCAAAATTAATTATGTTGGCAAGATGCTCATGTTGACTAGGGGGCATGTAAAAGATGATGAAGATAAACTACAGAAAAATGTCAACGAGAAATGCATAAAGACAACTCATGACAGATTGAAACATGGGCAACTACAAAGACGATGGGTTACTGACAGACAAAATTGAAGAACTGATAACATTATTTCTATTTGAAGCAGTCAAGAAAACTCAAGGACAAAGAAACCACAGAAAAAACATTTGAAGCAGTTAAAAAATGTCAGTGCTTCCTTAACAGTAAACTAATAAGAAACAATGACTCTAATCAACATACTTAGCACCAATTGCATCCATTGTGCAGATAAAGGGCTTGTCTTCATCTCCTAATCCAGCAATAACAGGTTGGCAGAAGTATGGACCAAACCTGAAAAAGCTCCAACAGTAAATAATACTTTTCACACTGATTCAAGTAAAATTGTGATGACTTAAGCATCTAATATAAAACAATAGACTGAGACAAAGACATGTTATAATTGTAAAATACAATTCAACAACTATATCGCAAATTCACAATACGGAATCCATTATTATGGAACAAGGATATCAGTAGTGGACAAAACCACCCAAATGTTATAGTCCTCATTACCAAACTTTAGAGAGTAAATAAGAGTCACAT
Organism: Litchi chinensis; assembly: GCA_019925255.1. Classification (NCBI taxonomy): domain Eukaryota; kingdom Viridiplantae; phylum Streptophyta; class Magnoliopsida; order Sapindales; family Sapindaceae; genus Litchi; species Litchi chinensis. Next base: position 30,586,010 of record CM034466.1, read on the forward strand.
TTATGTGAAGTTTCAATCATTATTTGCACTAACCACATTTACAAGAAAACAAAATTACATTATGGCAGTAAGTAGCAGAAATTTTCACCTAATGTTATAACACAATGATGCTACTGTAAAAGGGGTAACAACATATAAAACTTGCACATTAGAAATTTACAATCTTTCATCTTTAACCCAAATCACACTTACCAGAATACCCAAGAAACACCTAAAAGTAACGATTTTTTGACCATATATATAACAGACAGACAAACAAAACCTGGTTGTTAAATAGCGAAAGACAAAACCTAATCTCATAAACAAGCACAGAGACTAAGCTAAGCAAAGGTAAGTCAGGCATTTGAAATTTACAATCTTTCATCATTCATCTAAATCACACACATGAAAACCCAACAAATACCTAAAGCAACAATTTTTCAACCTTATATAAATGCACACAAACAATAATCCAAGTGTTAAATAGCAATTAGCAAAAGACAAAGCCTCTTCTCATAAAGAAGCATAAAGACCAAGCTAGCAAAAGTAAGGCGAGCATTAGTTCATCTAAATCATGCCTACACAAAAAGCCAGCAAATACCTAAAAGCAATGATTTTTCGACTACATAATATATATACACATAAATGAAAACCCAGTTGTTAAATATCTCATAAAAAAGTATAGATCCCAACCCAGCATAGGTAAGTTGGGCATTAGAAATTTATAATCTTTCATCATTCATCTAAATCATGCATACATGATAACCCAGCAAACACCTAAAAGCAACAATTTTTCAACCACATATACAGACATAAACCAAACCAGTAATCAAATAGGTGAAAGATGAGACCTTTTCTCATAAAGAATCACACAGACCAACCCAGCAAAAATAAGTTCGGAATTTATAAATTTACAATCTATCATCATTCACCTAAATCACACATACACAAAAAACCAGCCAACATCAAAAAGCAACAATTTTTAACCATATATCTATTATCTACACCCACAAACGAAAACCAATGTAAGGTAGTGGAACACAAAACCTTGTCTCAAAACTAGCAAAGATAAGTTGGGCATTAAACATTTACAATCTTTTATCATCCATTTAAATCATGCATACATGAAATCCCACCAAACACCTAAAACCAACGATTTTTCAACGACATATACACACACAGATGACAACCTTGCTAAATAGCGAAAGACAAAATCTTTTCTCAACTCTAGCAAAGGCAAGTTGGGCACTAAAAATTTACAATCTTTTATCATCCATCTTAATCACGCATGCATGAAACCCAACCAAACAGCTAAAATCAACGATTCTTCAACCACATTTATACGCACAAACAGAATCCCAGTTGCTAAATACCGAAAGACAAAATCTTTCTCAAAGCTAGCAAAACTAAGTTGGGCACCTAAAATTTACATTATTTAATCGTCTACCCAAATCACGCATGCATAAAACACCATTAAACACCTAAAAGCAACGATTTTTCGACCACATATATACACAATTGAAAACCCAGTTGCTAAATAGCGAAAAACAAAACATTTTTTTCAACGCTATCAAAGGCAAGTTGGGCACTAAAAATATACAATCTTTTATCATCTTTCTAAACCACGCATAATGAAACACCACCAAACACCAAAAACGAACAATGTTTCAACCAAACATATACCCACAAACGAAAATTCAAACCCAGTTGCTAAAAAGCGAGAACGAAACCTTTTCTCATAGAGAATCGCAGAGACCAAACTCGCAAACGTTTCAGGCTTCATGTCTCGTTCTTCTCTCAGCTGATACAGTTTATGACGAAAAACCAACCTCTGATACCTTCTCAAATTCAAAAACAAACCCATCAAAAACCATTCAAAAGGGTTACCAAAACAGTCAAAATCAACAAATGAAGCCATTAAAAAAGTGAAATTTTTTTTACAGGGTTTGAGCGTCAGTGCCGAGTCCAGAGATGCCAATGAGGAGGCGATCGTGAATCGGGTAGATACGCTGGAAATCAGTGGCGATTGTCTGCAGCTGGACGCCGAGACGGCGGTCACTGGCGATGGCGAAGCAGTTCTTGCCAACCATGGCGACAAGTGCGCTTCCATTGTATTCAAAGATCTACAGAGAAGAAAATATATAATCATATAAACAACGAAAAGATCGTGAATTGAGAGTGTTTGAATCGGGTTATAGATAAGAGCATACCGACATTGGAGCTGATTCGAGGTGTGGAGAAGAGGAAGAACAAGTGTTGAGAACCCAGTAGTAGGTGATGTTGCTTGGAGCAGAGGAAATAGAGAGAGAGAGAGCGAGAATGGGAGAAAATAATTGGGTTTTGAGGTTTTCGTGGAATCTATAGTGGACCAATATATAGTATGGGCCTTTTTTTGATTGATCAGAGGTTCTGTTGGAATTTATCATCTATCGAGATTAGTTAATGATTTTAATATTTATTCTCATCTTCGAAAAGAAAAATTACTAGATCTATTGGAAGAGCAGCGATTTTATGTTAATTTTTTGTTTTTACTAACTTTTTTTTATAAAAGAAATTTAAGTTTAAAATATATATATAAAAGAGAAAAAATATAACAATCTTTATCATTGATTATTTTTAATGATGATATGTCATTAAATAATTAAAAATATAGCAAAAAAAAAAAAAAACACATAGTAACAGAGAATTGTTACTATTATTGATCAATGAGAGATGATTTATTGAAATTTATGGACATCAATCATTGACCTAAATATTTACTTCAAAATTGGAATAGATGTCTTGTAGCTTGGAGAGAGTGAGAAAACAATATTGATATATTTATTTATTTACCAGTTTGTGCACATTTTTGATAAATACACTGCATTAAATACTTTAAAAAAATCTTAATTATATAAAAAATTAGTTTTGATGGTATTTATTACAAATATATAATATGATGAATTTAAAGGAGGAATAATTTTCATATTATGAGATTATAATTATATATTATAAGTTTTCACGTCTTTAATGGGGTGTATCTAGGAAGGGGGTGTGTAAAGTGTTAGTGAAAACTGGTTGGGTTCAGCTCTTAACGGAATTTAATGGGCCTAGTCATTCACTTCACCAGTCAGCCCAACCAAGGCCCACGTTACCGTTGCAAGTAAAACTTTATAATGCCACACTTTTTTTTTTTTTAAATAATAATGCCGCACGTTTAGTCGAACAGTATTATTCTTTTGGTTTATTGATTTAGTTGTTTCGCATCGTTCTCAATTTAATTAAAGTAAATTCATAATTACGCCCTGCTAAATCTATGTAAAAAATCATTTAATTTTCTAAATTGTTATTTAATTGGACATAATTTTGATGAATTCGATAAAACTGGATTCGTTAAATTGATCAGTGCTGTTATCTTTTTTTCCCATTTTTTTTCTATGAACTCTTTCGCATGAATCTTAGTTTAATTAAATTAAAATATTATCAAAGGAGGTTAACGTTTAGCTTCAAAGTTGTTATAATTAAAATAAACTTTTCTACGCATTCTTATTTTGGTGACTTTTGTTATATCGCTTTTCATGTTTTGCTTTGTATTGTTTTACAAACATTATTAGTTTGACTACGTTTAAATTTATGTTAATACAATGCTAAATCTCAAAGACATTATACAAAAGTTTTGATTTTAAAACGTAAAATATACACTTGCTTTTAGGTATCTATGGTGGTGATGATTTGAATGTAAAATATTATCGGGTTGAATGAACTTTTTTTATTATCAAACCACATTTAATTTAAATGAAGTTCACTGATTTGAGATTTTTCAATGAAGTTCAGTAATTTGAGATTTCTCAAAATTTTCATTTGATGCAAAATACAGCAGGATTATGCTGAATTTGCTTCCAAGGTGTAGTGGCTCCTCAGTTCTCACTCACATCACATTTTCCTCACTTCATTTGATTACTCGAGACTGCTGTGGTTCCAAGGAGGAATGGAGAGGTGATGATGATCTTGTGACTTGTCAAGTTCTATCTTCTTCGAATGTGGTTGCCGAGACATTGCATTTGTTCAAACTGTTTGTTAATTATTATTAGCACATCGGATCTCATACGCTTTCACTCTTTGACTTCTCACAATTGTAAATTGTGAGCAAACTCTCACATGAAAGTTCAAAAAAATGCAAATAATTCCACACCCAAAACATAAAATGTAAATGAAGGGTATTATAATTAATATATCATGTTATAATAAGCCTACAAAAATTAAATTTATTAATACACTAACATTACAATAACAAGGAAACACGAAGAAAATCATCCCCAATTTCGTTGAAGATTCAACTCTCGTACTTGGCAATTACGTGAGCGGTGTTATCTGATAGTACAAACCTTTGCTTTGAGCAACTTCTAATCTTCATGAAATCCTAATTTAATAAACTTGCAAACCAAGTAAAACCAAACGAGGAAGAGGCTTAAGCCAACCATAACAGTGATAACGGCAAGTCCTGAGGAAGGTCTTAAAATTGCATATGTGCCTGTAACAAATGCAATCACCATTGTTGCCAGGGCCCATATGGTGAAAAGATGGGCATAATATATCAGATAAAGACCCTTCTTTATTTTGAAAAACTGCCTAAGAATGTGGAATATAACTGCTAGAACCGAGAGGACCAAAGCTATCATTTGATATAACAAATGCTTGAAAAGCTGAATTTTTAATTAGAACTGCTGTGCCTTTATTCGAATCTTCTTGGATGTAACCACCAGGTAAGGTTAATCCTACCGTAAAGGTTACTCTTGCTATCAGTGCAACTACTATCAAATACATTTCTTTTTCTTTTTCAAGGGAACTACAAAGCCGAACAAAATCTGTCACATAGGCGGAGAACACCTTGTGTATAGGGTTCATTACGTATTTTGGACAATTTTGATACTTCATTCTGCAATATAATTAATATGTTAAAATACCTTATTTTTCAAATAAGAAAAAAAACTCTATTGTGTATTTGGCATGAAAGATTTTTAATTCATAATAAATTAAAAATTTTGATCAAAATAATCTACAAATAATTCAGGCAACTTATCATATGATATGGGACTAAAAATTAAATATGGATATTACCTTCAATTGATGAAATTGTTCTCCTCCATTGCGGATGTTGTGCATGGTACTTTCAACGAATTCCCTTCCAATAATTATCTTGATGTGATGAAATGACAATTTGCTGATTGAGGCAAGCACAAGAAGAGGAGTATTCCCCTAACATCTTTTACGTTTAGAAAATAATTTGGCCAATGATATCACCTCAAGCGCCCAGGAGTAGTTACGTTGCACATCCCGAAGTGAACATAATTCCATCCTCTGTCATCGACTTGTTCAATACAAGTTGGACAAGAGTTTATGATCGTATCACATATTCGATAATAGCCTCTACCAGCTGCCAAATGAAGAGCCGTCATCTTTCTACACCTATCAGCAATGGATGCAACAGATGCATCAAATTCTAGTAGTAACTTTACAATCAAATGATGACCATAATATGCAGCATAATGAAGTGGGGTCCATCCATTTTCATCCATTTCTTTCATCAAACTCCATTCATTTTCGTTTGCATTTTTTGTTGCACACTTCTTTTGAAGTATGTTTCTCGTTATATCTAAAACAAAATAAATAACTTATCAAACATTAAACATGTATACAAAATACACCTTAAATTGGATGACAATTAATTTATGAAATGTTATTGTATTATAATCATTTGAAGCACCTATATGCATGCATTTCTTGTTTCCCTTGGCTCTTCTCTTTGCAAATCTTATATAGTGCATTTCATTTATGGATTCACTTGCATATATATATATATATATATATTTTGAAGCTCACTTGCACTTTTATGTTTATGTAAAATTAACATTCACATTTAAAACATGTAATCTTACCTAGATGATTTCTCCTGACAGCAGCATGCAAAATTGTCATTCCATGAGGGCCTTTATAGGTATAGGTCGTTGATGTACATGTTTTTAACAATTCAACCACTACTTCTAAAGAACCTACCGATGCAGCAATGTAGAGTGGAGTTTCGCCATAATTATTAGCAAAATCGTATGGAAAATCGCGGTCTTCGCTGGTCAATAATTTCACCACATCCGTGGCAGTGTGATTCTTTGCTGCTTCATGCAAGGCTGTGTTTCCATCATTGTTTGTCATCTTCAACATCTGCTTAACTGCTGTTTCTTTAGCCTCTAAGTCTTCGTGCTGAGCTTTTGCATGCTTAATAAGAACTTTGACAATAGCAACAACTCCTTTTTTGGCGGCAACATGTAATGGCGTTTCACCGTTGTCATTAACTTGGAGCAGTAGAGGTGAACAAATTTCAAGTGCCTGTTCCACGAACTTGGTTGATGGCCAACGGCGGTGGCTGAATGCAATATTGACATGCAAGAGTGTATTCCTCATTGGTGTTACAATCAGATTAAGTTGTTCAATAATTTTCTGTACGTGCTTGATATCACCCTTACATGCAGCCTTGTACAATTTGTGCTCCATTTATGAATGATATTTGCCTGGGCCAGGAAACTATTAAGTTTTTAAGGTATTAATGTACGAATATAAAATCACACACATAGAGATTGTGAAAAATTAATCTAATTCTATATTGAAATTTCATCATAATCTAGTTAACAAAAGTAAAAACTGAAAATTCAAATTGGATAACAAATGAAAGCAACTAATAACAAAAATTAAAAAGATAAAGGAGAAACTTTATTTTTGTCCTTAAAGTTTCAAAAATATTAAACTTTTAAAACTCTTTTGAAAATAACTCTTTTCACTCCTAATTTTTGCAAAACTTTTAAAAAAAATCCAAAACCCTAGATCAATTAATGACCAACATTAACAAAATGCATTAAAAAATATTTTTTGTCTTTGATGATTATTAATGTCATATAAATTATTGGATTATCCTCATAAACCATTGAATTTATAAGCTAAATTGTCTAAAATGTCTATGAATTTAAATAGTTAAATTATAATTTAAATTGTTTAAAGTTATCATTAAGCGTTAGTTGACTAACGGTTTTGACTTTTTTGAAGAGTTTTAAAAATCTGATATTTTTTAAAATCTCAAGAATAAAAATGAAGTTTTTTCAAAGATAAATATGAGAACTTACCAGAAAAGCCTGTAATTCAAATTCCACCATTATCAACAATAACATTTTACTATTTAAATTGTTAATTTTCACAATTAAGAGTAACCATCTACAAACAACCTGATTCTTACTCTAAATTTTATCATTTAAGAACTGAAAAATCAGACTGATTCTTACTCACTATTTTATCATTTAAGAACTGAAAAATCAAACTTTTTAAACTCTTATCTCAATAATTGTGTATTTTGTCGATATTATATCTCAATAATTAACATTTCAATAATCAGGACAAATTCAGCCAACCCGAACAAGTCAGGTTCCAAATAATAACTAGCCCACTGGCATTTGGAACTTGGAAGCTTGGTCCAAGTCCAAATGAAGGAGATCTAGACATGGACTTGGGTTGTCCAATTTTGTTGTAGATGTGGACTGTAGTTCACCAATCACCATCAACAGCATAGTAAAATCTCCAATAAAAATCTTTCCCAGTGTCAACCGATAACCAGATCCACCAATTTGAAAAAAAGTAACCAACAAAGGAAACATATCTGATTATTACATCAGGAAACACTAAAAATTGAAATGATGTTAGACTTAACATATAAATATGTCATGAAGAATTATGCTCATCTTTTACGTGAAATATATTATATTTACCTGTTTATGGTAAGCACAAATATCAACATAGTATAAAATACTTATTCACAGCCACGGGTAACTAGTCCAAAAGCTAAATAAAGAAATCCAACAAGCCAACAACAGCAAAATTAAAAACAAGACTCATAATTTAAATTGAATCATAAAAGATGAAAATGCATTTATACATCAAATTCCAGCTCTTTGTATGCAAAGATGAATAACAAGTGTAGATTAGAGAGTCATATATGTTACCGTGGTGAAGTTGGAAGAAGTTGTTTCTTCGAGAAAAACTGACTAGCTTTAATCATCCACGAGGTAGTCAAGTGAAGACAAATATAAATATGAGTTCATGGAGCTTACTCATTTCTTTGTCTCTTTTATCTTTCCCATGTATAATGTATTTACGCCGCATCTGTACCACCAACTCTTGGAAACTTCTCTGTATTTACACCGCACATCTACCACCAACTCTTGGAAATTTCTCTGCAATTCAAGTGAGCAAGAAAGGCATTTGATTGACTTGTCTACACCGGTGCCTATCTTATGGGACCATTGCTAACGAGAGAACCACAGCTTTATGTCTCACTAGTCACTATGTATCACTTTAGCAACCCTGTGAGACCGCCATTTGTGAAAAGTCAAAGTCTACACTCCGGTCCCATTAAGATCAATGCTGATAACCATATATGTACAAAATTTTTGCTCTGTTGTATGATGGATAATTATCAATATATTATATTTAATAAATTAACGTCAGTCAATAACCTACCTGAACTTTATATATATATATACATATATATATATATATATATACATATATATATATATGTCTTCGTGCTGAGCCTCTGCATGCTTAATAAGAAGTTCAACGATAGAGACTAGTCCTTCTTTTGCGGCAACATGTAGTGGCGTTTCACCGTAGTCATTAACTTGGAGCAGTAGAGGTGGACAAATTTCAAGTACCTGATCCACGAACTTGGCTGATGGTCGGTGGCTGAATGCGATGTTGAAATGCAAGAGTGTGTTCTTCATTGGTGTTACAATCAGATTAAGTTGTTCAGTAATTTCCTGTACGTGCTCGATATCACCCTTATATGCAGCCTTGTACAATTTGTGCTCCATTTATGAATAATGTTTGTCTGGTCAATGAAAATATTAAGTTACGAATATAACACCAACACATAGAGATTATCAAAAATTAATTTAATTCTATATTGAAATTTCATCATAATCTAGTTAACAAAAGTAAAACAGAAAATTCAAATTGGATAACGAATGAAAGTAAATAATAACAAATATTAAAACAATAAATACGAAAACTTATCAGAAAAGTCTGTAATTCAAATTCCACCATAATCAACAATACATATTATTGTTTGTTGACGTCCGCAAATAGTCAACCAAGAAATTTGAGGGCCCAGACTGCGAACTTGGTAATAAATGGTATTAATGGTATTAAGTGCGATTCGAATGGAGTTTAAGGTTGGTATATTGCAATAAGGATGAGGGAATGTTGGTCAAGATAGTTGGAGGATAGTAATGGAGCAACTAATAAAGAAAGGAGAGGGAAGAATGAATGTAGACATAAAGATTTTTAGGTGGTTCGGTGACTGTCTACATCCACGGGCCATTCTAAGTTAATTCTGGCAGAGTGACGGTATACTAGTGTGCTTAAGTTGTTGACACAGTAAAAATCTCTCTTATTTATAGAGGGGAGAGAGATACAAAAGAGTGTTATACACGTTACAAATGATGGTTATTTCAATTAATCCTGACATAAACCACACTGCATTTATTGTAAAAACAATGATTATTTCTTTCATGCGCATGTCTGTAGTTAATGCACCAGGAGAGGTCTTCTCTGCATTAAATGTAGGGCCATCGCATTAAATGCTTCCAGGAGACTGTATAGGTGATACTGGCTTAAAATAAGAGAATTTGATAAATCTGATGACTTGCTACATAAGGCGTCTTCTTGAGTGAGCTCCTAATCTGGTGGACTGCTCGGGGTGGAGGGATGATGGACTGGGCTGGAATGCGCTTGATCTGTTTCTGTATCACGCGAGCTTCCGAGCTCGCGAGCTAGCTGCAACGACCTGAAAATTTGACCTTCTAGGCTTTTGTTCCTATTCATATCTTATTGGGCTTTTATCAATCCATTTTTTCAAGTTGAGAAAACGGACATAACATTGTTCAATTGTTAATTTCCACAATTTAGAGTAACAGTCTATAAACAATCTTATTCTTAATCAATATTTTATTATTTAAGAACTAAAAAAATCAAACTTTTATAAACTCTTATTTCAATAATTAACACTTGTGTATTTTATCGATATTATATCTCCTTAATTAATTATTCAATAATCAGGAGGAATTGGGTCCACTCCGAACATGTCAGGGACCAAATAATAACTAGCCCAGGGCATTTGGAAACTAGGTTCAAGTCCAAATGAAGGAGATCTAGATATGGACTTGGGTTGTCCAATTTTGTTGTAGATGTGGACTGTAGTTCACCAATCACCATCAACAGCATAGTACAATCTCCAACAAAAATCTTTCTTGGTGTTACTGATAACCAGATCCATCAATTAAAAAATGGACCCAAAGCTTATCTGATTATTACATCAGGAGACACTAAAAATTGAATGAAGTTAGACTTAACATATACCTATTATACATATATATATATATATGTGTGTGTGAATAATTATAATCATCTTTTACATGAAATATATTACATTTATGTGTTTATACTAAGCACAAAAATCAACAAAGTATAAAATAATTATTCAGAGCGATGCGTAATTAGTCCAAAATCTAAATCAGGAAATCCAACAAGTCAACAAAACAACAAAATGAAAAACAAAACTTTAAATTCAATCATCAAAAATGAAAATGCATTTATACATCAAATTCCAGCTCTTTGTATGCAAAGATGAATCAGAAATAGAGGTTAGAGAGACATGTTACGTACCATGGTCAAGTAGGAAGAAGTTGTTTCCTCAAAACAACTGGACTAACTTTAATCATCCAATGTACAAGATAGTTCAGTGAAGACAGATATAAATATGAGTTCATGGAGCTTACTCATTTCTCTGTATGTCTCTTTTATCTTTCCCATGTATAATGTATTTACTCCGCACATGCACTACCACCGACTCTTCGAAACTTCTCTGCAATTCAGTAAGCAAGGCATATGATTGACTTGTCTACACCGGTGCCTATCTTATAGGACCAATGCCAACAGGAGAACCACAACTTTATGTCTCACTGCTTAGTAGTCACTATCACTTTAGCAGCCCTGCGAGACCGCCGTTTGTGAAAAATCAGAGTCTAAACTCTGGTCTCATAGAGAATAATGCTGATAACGATGTGTTGACAAAAAATTTTTGTTAAGATATTTTAATCAAACATAATATTATAAACTGTAATTGTATTAGTTATAAGAGAATGTATTGATAATTTAATAATTTTTTAATGCAAAGTAATCAGAAATCTACTGACAATAATAATCAAAGAGTTATTAGGTTTTGTTTCTGTTGGATATTAAATGTGAAGTTTGAAAATTTATTTCTATAACACTTGAGATATTTACTTTCATAAAAGAATAAAAAAATCTCCACATATGCTGATAGACGTGGATAGTAAGATTCTCCACCTTAAATAATCTATGTTACACATGAACTCTGCTCTTTGTCCCTCTCAGCCAATAAAAATGTTCATGTATAACACACATTTATTGGTGTTAATTAGAATTTGATATTTCACCAAGGGAGTCAAACAATCGATGAAGCACATATTGAATATGGTACTGTAAATTACAATAACAGGAATGTTAAATGAACAGAATTTATGTTGATGTCATTATTTATCTCACACATCATTGAAGATTCAACTCTTGGCAATTAAGTTAGCGATATTATTTTATTGTGCAAACGTTTGCTTTGAGCAACTTCTAATCTTCACCAAACAATGATGTACGTATCTTGGTAAGAAAGCAATAATGAATGAGGAAGAAGCTTGAGCCAACTACGGCAGTGGTAATGGCAAGTCCTAAGGAAGCTCTTAAAATTGCATATGTGCCTGTAGCGAATGCAACTATCATCGCCACCAGGGCCCAAATGGTAAATAAATGGGCATACAAGATCAAATAAATATCCTTCTTTAGACTTAGAACTCGCCAAAAGGACGTGAAGCAATACTACTGCCAAAACTGATAGGACCAAAGCTATGGCATCTGAGATAAGTTAGATAACAAATGCTTGAAAAGCTTGATTTTTAATCAGAACTGCGGTTCCTTTATCTGAACCATCTTGGATGTAACCACTAGGTAAGGTTAATCCTGCTGTGAAGGTCACTGTTGCTATCAGTGGAGCTACTATCAAATACATTTGTGTTTCTTTTTCGAGGGAACTCAATATTTCAATAAAATCTTTGCGAGAGCAGAAAACACCTAGTTTATAAGGTTTATCATGAACTTTTGACAATTCTGAGACTTCAATTTGCAATATAATTCATATACTATAATGTTGTATATATGAAAAAGAATCCCTCTTTTGTATATTTTACATGAAAAATTTGTTAATTAGCAATATATTGAAAAATGCGATTGAAATAATGTAAAACTAATTAAGGTGACCGTTGTGTAACTCTAAATATTAAACATGGTATTACCTTTAATTAATTAGATTGTTCTACTCTTTCATGAATACCTTTTATGGTGCTTTTAAAGCATTGCATTCTAACAGTCTTCGTGATGGTGTTAAACGAATGTTGGCTAATTGAGGCAAGCACAAGAAGAATGGTGTTCCCTCTAATATCCTTCTCATTTAAAAGATAACCGTCTTTATATGGTTTTATCGAGCCAAAAGAAGTAGTTATGCGAAAATGACCTTGGCCAGCTGCCAAATGAAGCGATGTCATCATTCTACACTTGTTAGCAATGATGCAGCAGATTCCAGTAGTGACTTTGCTATCCTAAAACGATCATACCATGTGGCATAATGAAGAGGAGTCCATCCATATTCATTTGTTTCTTTTGCCAAACTCCATCCCTATATTCTCATGAACGGAGAGAGAAATTACTAAAGATTCTTTGCTGGTTTTGTGTTTTTGCTAAATTTTTTTTATAAGAAGAATTTAAATTTGAATGATGTATAAAAAAGAAAAAAATGTAATAATCTTGGTCATTGATTATTTTTTATAATGATGTATCATTAAATTATTAAAAGTCTAGCTTAAAAAAAAAAAAAAAGGTACTAGTAGAGAATTGTTACTCTTATTGAAATTTATTGAGATTGATCAATGAGAGATTGTTGGTTTATTGAAATTTATCAATATCAATCAATGACGTAAGTATCTAGTTCAATGTTGGAATAGATGTTCTGTAGATTAGAGATAGTGAGAAAACAGTATTCATATATATATATATATATTTCATCAACTTATTTACACTTTTGATAAATAACCTGCATTAAATATTAGTACAGAAATCCTAATTATACAAAAAAAATTAGTTTTAATGGTATTTATTACAAATATATAATATGATGAATTTAAAGGAAGAATAGTTTTCATATTATGTGATTATAATTATATATTACATAAGTTTTTACATCTTCAATGGGGTCCCTCTAGGAAAGGGGTGTGGGTAAAGCGTTAGTTGGGTGGGAATACCAACAATTATTAGAAAAAAGTAAAGGTTTAGTTGAAAATTAACCTTTTTGTGATGACCCACTTGAGAAATGACCTTTTTTTTTTCAAATCTTTCCAGCGTGACTTTTTTTGGACAAGAATACCCTTACTACTCAATCCAATTACAACTGACCCACCATTTGTGTGTGATGGTCACCCTCTCTGTCTACAAAACTATCACTCTCTCTCTGTATTCCTAACTTTTTTTCTCTCATTCTTGCTCTAGGAATCCCAACCCACTGTCTAAAGTCCTCGCTGTCACCCCTCACTGTCGCACGTCCACCCACCACCGTCACACCTTACCTCCATCCACTGTCGATCACTTTCTCACTGGCTAAGAATTTTCTTTGACCTTCTCACCCTCACGCCTCCACCTACCATCATCACACCTCCATCCACGACCGTCGCACCTCACTATCGAACCTCCAACCACCAACGTTAACTATCTGAGTAGCCAACCTTTTTGTTTGACCATGGCATCTCACCAATCGCCAACCTCCACCCTCTATCGTCCAATTGCCCAGTCTGCTCAACTCTCAACTCCGACGAAGAACAGGTACCCTTTTTTTCATTGTCTCTCACAAACCCTAGCATCACCTTTTCTTCTCCCTCACAAACCCCTTTTCTTTTCTTCTCTCCCTTACACCTTATTTTCTCCATCGTGGCCATGTATCACCATTTGGTTTACTTGACTACATCTCTCTATCTCCATCATTGCCGTGTATCACCGTCTGGTCTGCTTAACTATGCGCCTCTCTTTCCATCACCGTCGTGTCAACTCTGATCTGCTCGACTGTGCCTCTCTCACTTTGGTTTGCTTGATTATGTTTACTTGTTTTCTGTTACTTTTGACTTCTCTCTAACATCAACTCTCAATTCGCAGGTTTCTTTACAGCTTGCAGATTGACAACCTCTCTCTCTCAATGTTGCCCATTTCAACCAATAAATCTCTTTACGATTCTATTTCTGATAGGGTTTGAGCATTTGGGCATGATTTAGTTTTGGATTCTCAATGGTTTTGTGATCAAATTTGGTGACGTGGGATTTGAATTATAGTGTTTTGTTTTGCTTTGTTGTACTTGATTGAAATATTTGGTTCGTGAATGATGGAGAGTAAGTTTCTTGTTGAAAACAAAATTTATTTTAAGAATTTGTGAGCAATTTGTTCATTGTTAACTTGATTATGGATGATGATTATGTTTGTGTTTCCTTATTAGGATAATCAGTGTTCGGTGCATTTGTTTTGGTGTTTTGTTAGTTGAAGGAGAAAATTCAATGAATAATGACTTAATTTGGTATGTTCGGGTGCTGTTTTGATTGTTTGGTATAAGATTATGTGAGTTTAGGATGAATCATCCTTAGATTGTGTCTTCTTCCTTGCAAGATGTCCTTTTTATATGTGATATTGTATCCATGATAAGGCCAGTGCAATGAAGCCAACAATAATGTCCTGTCTCGCACAAATTTTTAGATAGTCCTATTATACACAAATAGATATATATATATATATATGTATAGCATACACTACAACAATTTATATTTATTATCATGGCTTAACCATCACAGACTCAAATGACCCATATTAAAAAAATATTTTTATCACGGGCTTTTAAAAGCCCGTGATGTACAGGTCCCTGTAAAAGTCTCTATCACCGGCTTTTATTGGCTTGTGACGAATGTCTGGTATAAATACAGTCTTTGCCCGTGATAGATATATTTGATTTATTTGATGATATAATCCAAACGAGGGAAAATCATCACAGATCTTTTTCTTTCCCGCCTTTATTTTCTCTCAACCCTTTATCTCAATTTTCTCTTTCTCACTTTGATATTCTCATTTTGATGAGACCCTAAAAATTGGGGAAAAGTTTCTCTCACTTTGGTTTTCAATTTTTAGTGTAATCGATTTCTCTCTCACTCTAAAACAGAGCATTCTCGATTGTAATCACTGCAAGCCCTAGTTTGAAGACATTGTTTCAAGAAGAGAGCAAAGGTCGTGGATTGGTTAGTCGACAGAGTCAATGAAGTTCGATGAGTACGAGTATTTGGAGAAGACGGTGGAGCAGCAACAGCAGAAGCAGCAAGACGACGTCTCAGCTTCCAAGAAGAGAGCGAAGCGAGGAGGAGAGAGGAGTTACAAGAAGCGAGAGGAAGATGATGATGTAGAGGACAAGGAGAGGTCGAGAAAAGGGAAGCAGTTGCGGCGGGAGGAGGAGGAGAACGACGACAGGTAATATGAGATTTTAAGATTGGAGCAAATTTAAAAGCAGGGACATTAACTCTAATGGAGAAGCGAAACGCCTTGAAGGTGGAAATGGACGCCATCATCAGCCGCCTTTGCCGGCCTGACGGCCCCAAACACTCCGGAAACCTCGTCGACGTCGAGGTATGTATTCACTATTTCAACTCTAAGTGTTTTCGCTCGATAACCAGAAGTGCTTTAGTTTTCTGTCAGTGAGCTTCGATTGTCTTGTTGATTCTTTGGGTTTTCTATGTACGGACATTGACATACCTGTAATTCGAGCAGAAGTGCGTCGTCTTTCTAGTGAACACTTTTGCATCGATTGAATTTGCAATGTTTGTAATCTTCATATGCATGTTTGTTGAATTGTTGATTGTGAATGAATGCAGAGTTGTGAAATGATCACAAGTTGATTACTGACAAAATCGACCAAAACATTCAGGTACTGCATTCTGCTAGGCTCTCTTCACCGTCGTCGTCCGTCAAAGATTCCGGTTTGTTGCTACAATTGAATAGCATTGTTTTAGTCAATTCATTAGTTTTGTTAAAATTGTAATTTTTAGTTTATATTCAAGTCAGTGGTGTATTGGTGATACATAATGTGTTTGTTTTCTTAAAGCTTGATATGTCTGAGTTTGTTAGTAGTTATAAAAATATGTTTACATAAGTAATGTGGGATTTAGATGTGAGTCTTGTGTGTGCGCTTCAAGTTTTATGTCGTGTTTGAGAAGATGGTAGTGGCTGTTTTTCTTAGAACTGCTTTGGTTGTTGAATAAAGAAGTGGCATTTTGGATACAGCTAAGTGATTGTGTTTTTGATGAGTAGAAACACATGAATTGATTTTGAGTTATGTCATTTTAGTTTAGTGTTTGAGTGATACACTGATACTTAAGCTGTCATGAACAAAGGATATGTACCAATGAAATTGTATTGGTGTATGTTGATGTTAACTGTGTTATATGTCTATATAAAGTTACATGATTTAGGTGCTATTATTTTGAGTTCTGTGATGAAGTCAATGATGGTGGAATGGTATTTAGCTATTTATTTTTATAAGGGAGCAACAAAAATTATTTTGTTAGGCATATTATGGAAATGGTAGGCTCTGATCCTCAAAATTATAGTGATGTTTCTTAAATTTTTCTCTTTTCTAGTATTTTCTGTACTTGTGTTTGAGGATTGTCAAGCCCCCTTACTCTGTCTTTGTTTGTGATGTTTCTTGAGCAATTTTGTTGTAAACTGTAAATATTTGATCCTATCAAAATGAAAAGAGAAAATGATTAATAAGTGTGTTAATCGGCTGCAAGTTACCTGAGATGTCTAATTTTTATATACCATGTCCATGATTTTGTCTTATTAGTTGTATTGCATAACTTTTTGTTAATGTTCTTTATTGATAGGCCTAACTTTTTGTTAATGGATTTCACATACTGGTCAACTTTCCCTTGAAGGTGATTGGCTCTTGACTATGTGCAATGGCACTTTCAGTTGGTGCTATCAATTGCATTAATATGCAGACCAAGTCAATTTTATATAGAGTTTTCTCAATCAAACTCAATAGTCCATGTTCTTTTCCATCATCCAACAGCATTACTGCCATCCATTTAAAACATAATCTTGAGGAGCTTATTAGATGCAAATGCATATGAAATGTTGCACTTAAATTTTCAGGGTATTAGATGCAAATGCATATGAAAATTGCTATATTCTATGTATAGGTGCTTGTGACCTATCTGTGTAAATGCACTCTATTTTTGGTTGGAGAGCTAGTGTGACTTATCTTAGTTTTCTTCCTTAGTATTTGCAGGTTGAAGAAATTAAGATGTGATTTGAGAAAAGATTGAGAACTAAGGTAATTTATTGGCTTTTTTCTAGTTAGATTCTAATAAGTTGAGTTTAAACTTTGTCATGAAATACCTGCATGTGAATTTTCTTGGTCTTATTCTGTTTTCTTACAAGATGAATTTAGTAATCATGTTCTTGTCATCACAGGGCAAGCTGGAGTTGGAAAATCAGTATGTTTTAACTCTTTGATTTATCCATTAAAATTTTCTAGCAAGGGATGATTCTTCATTATATCTTAAATTTAGATGTTGTGTACTATGTTACTCAATAGCCATGTCATGTTATGATTTAAGAATAGTGTTCTTTATTGTTATACTTTTTGCATGACTAATTACATTGGTGCCAATTTTCTTGTGTATGTTATGATCAAGTTGTTAGGTTTAGTGGTTGCATCTCTCTTTGCCCAACTACAGGAGATTAAGCCCTTGTTAATCAGCAAGATAATATAAAGGTCCTTCTATATCCTTTTTATGTATTCATTTTCGTTTCTTTTGTGCTTTTAAATTTCAATTGAATGATTTATGGTTCTAGTCCTCATTGTTGTGCACTAATTTGATTGTGTTTGAGTTATTTGTTCTATATCATTTTGACAGATGGGGTCAATTCTTATGAATTGTGATGAAAATATTATTGAAGAAACATCTTCCCAACAATTACTTAGCTCGCATTCTCCTAATATAAGTGATGTATTTGGGGAGCAACAGACGAATCCTTCAATTGGTACCAGAGGCACCTACATTGATTGGCCAACAAAGTACATTATATATTAGTATAGTTTTCTAAGTGATGACACATAATTAGAATGTAGATAATTTTTAAGGGTTAATATTTTGTGTTAGGATTTGCTAGTATTACAAATAAATATTTTTAGAATTTTTATTGTAATGAATTTTGTTGCATTCAATATTAATATTATATAAATGATTAGAAATTTTATGAGTTTTATATATATTCCAAATTATTATTTAAGTGTTATCTAATTACTTATCTATATTAAAATATTTATACTAAAATGGTAAATATATTACTCGACAATAGGTACAATGTGTATATAATAATTTATCAATTAGTGGTAAAATTAATTTTTAACAAAATAATTATTAATCCTTTTAGCACGGGCATTACCCGTCTTCAATATAATAATTATTACGGATACCGCCCATACTAATTATGTTATTTAGAACAGGTTTTATTCATTCTTAATAATATTTTTCGCATGGGCTTCATTCGTACTCGTTAATCTATTTAGCACAGACTAAAACCGTACTCGTTAATGTTTTTAGCATGGGTTTAGCTCGTGCTCCAAAAGCATGGTTTACTACCACACCCTTATATAGCGCGGATGCTTGCCCGTGCTAGTTACTTAACTATCACGGACATCGCCTGTGATAAATAAGTGTTTTTCTTGTAGTGATATACATGTAACAACTTCCAAGTTCAAATTCAATCCTATTATGATTCAACTTTTTTAGTTTGGTTTATATTTGAATTATATGAGCATAAGATGATTTAGAACTTAAAATCTTTCTAATATAAAATGTGAAAGAGAATATAACTAGTTATTAGGTTTCAAATCTAAGTTGGCTGATCCTGATCCTGATGCGTTATTTGATATAAAGGTAGACTGATTGGTCCATCAATTGTGCATATTAGTATATATGGTAAATCTTTAAGAATGTTAAGAAGATATTTAATAAGTAATATAAGAATATTCTTGTTCAACACCACTAGTATTTGTAATAGAATAATACACAAATATATCTAGAGCAAATATGCATGATTCCATTAGACCCTCTCTCAATCTACCTTTTGAGATTTTTTCTTCTTCCTTCATTGACTTGTTGATTCTCTCTTGATGAGATAAGCATGACATTACCACCCTTACATCGAAAATAAAGTTTTTCATGACCAAAACAAAGTTTGGAATTATACTTTTAATATATATTGTTGCAAGTGCTCTTAATCTATCTTACATTAGATTGCTTTTATTTGAAATAAAATACACCTTATAAAGAAACTATAAGTGTCTAAATGAACCATCATATTCATATAGATGATATGCATTAACATACTTTTTAATTTTCAACCAATGAAAATAATGGACAGTAGGAACCACCAAGGGGGGCTGCATTTTGCAAAGGTTGCACAACACATACACAAACGTATGCAGTGACTTTAAATGGGGTTTATTTGTTGTGTTAATTAGTAGATCACACATTTATCAAATATTATATTAATTTAGTGAATGGAAAAGCTAGTTATTAGCTTTATAAATGATAATTAGTGGAAAGATGGTATACTTTTGATATTGAACAGAAAGCCATGGTTGAGACGTATCTATCTTCTTTCAGGTATACAATCATGTCATGTCTAGTCTAGCTTCTATCTAAGAATTTCAGAGTGTAAGAGAATATAAAATGAACAAATTATGATTAACTTATGCGGTCTTTCAACTTTTGCTTGCAGGAAGCTAGCCAAATGAACAAGAGATTAGAAAAGTAATTACTATGTTTACAGATGATCGGTTTTTGGAAAGGCAATTGCTTGCTTTTGCATATTTTGTTTGGGTAGCTTTTTGTTCATTTTTGAAGGGTTACTTCTTACCCATTTACAACAATCATGTTATCTGATGATGAAACAGACATTTAGAGTTACTAGATATTACATGCACATGGTATATATTTATTGAAAATCTGCTTTTTTAATTCATGATGTTCTACAGTCAATGTGTTACTACCAACATGTCACTCAATTTTTAATGATAACATGATAATTTAATCTTTCCCTTGTATCTAAAATGTATGATATTTGAACAAAATCAAAATGAGAATTGAGATATGATATATACGGTTGAAATCACCTCCAACTTTATTTTCGTATATAATCATGTGACGTATTTAGCTGATGCATCTGCACAGCTTATTGAAATCTTTGGCTATAGAGGCAAGACACAATGGCATTGGTACAATTTGTTTTTCTTTTTTGGGTTTATCAAATGTGCGTTAAATTTCAGTTTATATGATTGTTTATCTGTGGTTATTGATGGTGAAAAAAGGTCTGTTACTAATATTTGTTACGAGGTGAAACAACTGGAGTGTCAGAGTTGGTGACTTTAAAGTCTTGAAACGAGCATTCCCATTGCAATAGAAAAAGTGAAGAACCTTTATTATATAATTTATTGTCCCTGTTGTTTCAAATTCTCATGATTCGTGAATGGTAAATAATAACTATGTAAAAAACAATTATTGACTTGTTGGATAAAAATTTTCATATCAACAAGTACAGAAACTCTGATGTAATCAAAGTAAATAAGTAAGTCAAATGTCAACCTTCAGAAAATCTTCATATCAACTAAATTAATGAGCACTTCATCATCTTCCTAGTTGACATCCTTGATTTTCAGATCTTTCCAATTAATTTAAGAGGTGCATTGAATTAGTTGTTGCATTAAAAACCGAAACCAAGGGCTGCAACAACAGCTTTCTTAGCAATGAGAAAACAATCAAGAATGAAAAGGATTTGATCAAGATCAGCTACTCTTTTTCAAACATATTTATATACAAAAAGTCTGCTTGTCTCTTAGGCCAGAACCTCATCGGCAGGTTATTAAGGGTCTTTCTTGCGTGGCTACTGACATTCACAATATAATTCAGTTGGGAAATTAGGCTAATGAATTAAACAATGAAAATATGAATAAGGAATGGAAAATTGATTAAAAAAAAAAGGAAGAGAAAAATGATGACCCCAACCTCCATTATCCAATCTGGGTACTCCTAACCGAAAGAGTTTTAATATCCATTTATCAAGAATTATTGGAAGTACAAAAAAGAGTACTCAATTCACAACTTAGGTACTCAATTCTTAATCTTCGAGTTGGGAATCCCAACTCAAAGATTGGAAAGCGGATTGGAATTCCTAACCTTTCAACTCGAAGGTTGGGAAGGTTCCCAACCTCAAGGTTGAGATTCTTAACCCCCGGGTTGGGAAATCCCAACTTGGGATTTCCACCTCGGTTGGGAATCTCAATCTTTCTGTTGGGACTCCCAACTCGAGGGTGGAAATCCCAACTTAGGATTTCTACCTAAGTTGGGAATCCCAACCTTTCAATTGGGATTCCCAACCTGAGGGTTAGGAGGGTGGAAATCCCAACTTAGGATTTCTACCTAGGTTGGGAATCCTAACCTTTCGATTGGGATTCCCAACCCGAGGGTTGGGATGGTGGAAATCCTAATTTCCACCTAGGTTGCGAATCCCAACTTTTCGGTTGGGACTCCCAACCCGAGGTTTGGGAGGGTGGAAATCCTAACTAGGTTGGGTTAGGAATTCCAACCTTTCGATTGGGATTCCCAATCTGAAGGTCGAGATTTAGAATTGAGATTCTTAATGTGAATGTAAAATCAAGATTGATAATCCCAATCTTTAAGCTAGGATTCCCAATCTAGAGGTTAGGATTAATGAAAAATCACAACCTCGAGGTTAGAAATCCCAACTTTGATTGAACATCCATGGTTGGGATTCTCAACTGTTAGGTTGAGATTCTCAACCTCCCAACCTTGATTGAACATCCAAGGTTAGGATTCTCAACCGTCAGGTTGGGAATTCCAACCTGACGGTTGAGAATCCATGGTTCCTAATCTGATGGTTGAGAATCACAACCGTGGATGTTTAACCAAGATTGGGGTTGAGAATCCCAACCGTGGATGTTCAACCAAGGTTGGGATTCCTAACCTCGAGATTGGGATTAGTGGGAAATCCCAACCTTCAGGTTAGGAATCCCAACACAGTTGGGTTTTTCAACCTAAAAATTTTGATTCCCAACCTTCACATAAAGACTTTGCCTCTAAACTCTAATTATTAGTCCTCGTTACAAATCCGACCCTCAAAGTGCAAATTCACCAATAACAACTACCAATACAATATAACTCACATTCTAATCATACCCACAAAACCACACACAAAATACGTCAAACAACCACAACCCACAAGGTACATATTAGACCTGCAAACCTTGCTCTTTCAACAGCACTAAAACGGCTTTCCTTCGTTCGTCCATTAAGGTCCTCTCAATTTGCGTGCCTTCCCAGAAAAAATTGTCTGGTGGCCTACGTCTAGTGGCCCGCACCAATGAGGACAATAGGGATGATGGCAACTACGACATGGAGAAGAAAGAAGTGGATGAGCTAGACAACAAGAAGGATTACGATGTAGAGGAGGGAGAAGTGAAGGAGCTTGACAACAAGAAGGACTATGACGTGGAGTACAAGGCGGTGGGTAGTGGTGGTGGTCGAGATGAAGACGAAGATATAAGCATGGTGGACAGCAAAAGCTTCGTGTACACCCAGGGGTGGGGGTCAGAGATGGTGGTTCCGCAAGATTAGATCAGTTGGATAGTTGACTGCAGAGCTTTTGGGCAGGAGTTACGACCCAACAAAAGAGCCAAGCTTTTAGGTGTTTTCATTGAGGGCATTTTTGTCCATCCTGGGTCTTTTTTTGTAAGGAGAGAAACAAAAGGTTAGTTTTGGAGTGGACTCTCCAAAAGAGGTCATTTATGCATTTTCTCAAAAAATAGTTGGGTTTCAGTTCCTAACGGATTTTAATGGGCCTACTGCCTACTGCCTACTTTACAATTCAGCCCAACCAAGGCCCACGTAACCATTGCAAGTAAAACTTTATAGAGAAAATTGACAAAATGACTCCTTTAGAAAGTCAACCCTCAAAACTAACCTTTTCTAATTAAAGGTAAAAAAAAAAATGCATGAATGGACAAAAATACCCTTAATGAGTCAATTTTTGAAATAAATCCCAACCTATAGGTTGGGAATCCCAACCTATAGGTTGGGAATCCCAACCCCGAGGTTGGGAATCCCAAATAGAAAAAAAAAACAGGAATGGACAAAAATGTCTTTAATGAGTATTTTTTAAAATCAATCCCAACCTATAGGTTGGGATTCCCAACTTTTAGGTTGGGATCCCAATCTAAAGGTTGAGAATCCTAACCTTAGATGTTTATTTATTAAGTTTAAGATTCCCAACCTCAAGGTTGGGATCCCAACCTTGAGGTTGAGAATATCAACCTGAATGTTAAATATATTTCGTAATTAAACAAATTTTTAGGGTTGTTTTGTAATTACAATATTTATCATAGAGGGCGCTTCTTGGGTTAGAAGCGCCCTTAAAGATACTTTTTAAAATTATAGAATTGCACTTTTAATTTTCTAAATTATCGAAACTGACCTTATTATTATTTTTTTAATAAAATTACCCCTCCCATTTTTTCAATATGAAAATTCATAATCCCAACCTCAAAGTTAGGATTCCCTACCAATCCTAGAAATCCCAACCTCGAGGTTGAGATTCCCAACCTTAATTGAAAATTTAGGGTGAAATTTATAATTAAATAAAATTTTGAGGTTATTTCATAATTATAATATTTATAATAGAGGGCACTTCTTATCCAAGAAGCGCCCTTAAAAGTATTTTCAAAAATTACAAAATTATACTTTTAGTTTTCTGAATTATCAAAATGAACATTATTATTATTTTTTGAACAAAATTACCCCTCCCATTCATCCAATATCAAAATCCATAATCTCTCATTCATCAACCACAATTCATCAACATCATCAATACAATTCATCAACCACAATTCATCAACATCATCAATACAATTCATCAACGTCAACATTATAACATTTATAAAAAAAAAAAAAAAAAAACAGAAACTGGTTCTGGGTTCGCGACCCAGAACCAGATGGTTCTTCTGGGTCGCGGAACCCAGAACCATCTAGTTCTGGGTTCACAACAAGCCCAGAACCAGACGGTTCTGGGCTCGGCGACGAGCCTAGAACTGTTTGGTTCTGGTCGGCGACGAACTCGGGTTCGTCGCCGACCAGAACCCTCTGGTTCTAGGTCGCGAACTCGAGCCCAGAACCATATGGTTTTGGTTCGGTCCAACTCAGCAAAAAAAAAAGGAAAGAAGAAGAAGAAGAAGAAGAGACAGGGAGGAGGGATGAGAATGAGTTAGGGAATTTTAGAGAGAGAATGAGAGGGAAAAGTTTGAAAGGGAAGGAAAAGTTTGAAAGGGAAAGGGTTAGTGAAAAGGGTAGGTTAGTGTAATTAGTTGCAATGTTAATGGTATTTTTGTCCAAAATTATATCATCTGAAAAGTCTCACAACTGAAGGGTTATTTCTCAACAGGGTCATTAAAAAAAGGTTAAATTTGGTTAAAACCCAACTTTATAATGCCACACTTTCAGTCGAACAATTTTATTCTTTTGGTTTATTGATTTAGTCGTTTTGCAACATTCTCAACTTAATTAAAGTAAATTCCTAATTATGCGCTGCTAAATCTATGGAAAAAATCATTTAATCTTCTACTTGTTATTTAACTAGACCTAATTTCAATGGATTAAATTAAACTGGACTTGTAAAGTTAATTAGTGCCGCTATTTTTTTTTTCCTTTTTTTTTTTTTCTATGAACTCTTTTGCATGAATCTTAGTTTAATTAAATTAAAAATATTACCAAAGAAGGTTAACATATATAGCTTCAAAATTGTTGTAATCAAAAGTTTCTTTTCTACGCATTCTTATTTTGTTGACTTCTATTATACCGCTTTTCACTTTTTGCTTTGTATTGTTTTACAAACATATTTTACTTTGACTATGTTTAAATTTATGTTAATACAATATTAAAATCTCAACAATATTTATACAAAAGATTTGATTTTGAAACGTAAAATATACACTTGTTTTAGATATCTACGGTGGTGATGATTCAAATGCAAGTTAAATTAACATTTTTTTATCACCAAACCACGTATAATCCTAAAAAAAAATTCACTGTTTTGAGGTTTTTCAAAGTTTTTATTTGATTTCAAAATGCAAAATACATCAGGATTATGCTGAATTTGCATTCAAGGTGTAGTGGCTCCTTAGTTCTCACTCACATCACATTTTCTTTCTCATCTTCTAATCGCCCGAGGCTGTTGTGGCTCTAGGGAGGAATGGAGAGGTGATGATGATCTTGTCCAATTATATCTTCTTCGAATATTGTTTCCAAGACAGTGCATTTGTTCAAACTGGTTGTTAATCCTTAACACATGGGATCTCATACTCCCTCACTCTCTGATTTCTCACAATTGTAAATTGTTAACAAACTCAAGCGTGAAGTTAAAAAAAAAAAAAAAAAAAAAAAAAAAAAAAAAAAAAAAAAAAAACAGATTAAATAATTGCACACCCAAAACATAAAATGTAAATGAAGGGTATTATTATTAATATGTGATGTTATAATTACATTTATTAAGAAAGTAACACAGTAAAGTACAATAACAAGGAAACACCAAGAGAATCACCCCAATATCATTAAAGAATTCAACTCTTCTACTTGGCAATTAAGTAAGCGGTATTATTTGATAGTACAAACCTCTGCTTTGAGCAACTTCTAATCTTCAGAAAAACTTATATTTGTAACCCAAGTAATAATAAACGAGGAAGAAGCTTAAGCCAACCATGACAGTCATAATGGCAAGTCCTAAGGAAGGTCTTAAAATTGCATATGTGCCTGTAACAAATGCAATTACCATTGCTCCCAGGGCCCCTGCAGTGAAAAGATGGGCATAAAATATCAGAGGAAGAAGCCTTTCTCTTTTGAAAATTTGTCTAATGATGTGGGATGTGATCGCTAAAACCGAGAGAACCAAAGCTATGACATTTGTTATAACAAATGCTTGAAAAGCTTTATTTTTAATTAGAACTGCTGTGCCTTTATTCGAATCTTCTTGGATGTAACCACCAGGTAAGTTTAATCCTGCTGCGAATGTCACTGTTGCTATTAGTGCATTTACTATCAAATAAATTTCTCTTTCTTTTTCAAGGGAGCTACAAAGTTCACCCAAAATTTTGACTGGTATGTGGACAACACCTTTTGTGTAGGGTTCATTACGTATTTTGAACAATTCTGATACTTCATCCTGCAACATAATTAATATGTTTAGATACCTTATTTTTCAAATAAAAAAAGGTCCTTGTTGTGTATTTGGCATAAAAAATTTATTAATTCACAATAAATTGAAAATTTTGATCAAAATGATCTGTAAATAATTTGGATGACCTATCATTCGATATGAAACTAAAAATTAAACATGGCTATTACCCTCAATTGATGCACTTGTTCTTCTTGATTGCGAAAGCTGTGTATGGTACTTTCTATAAAATCCCTTCTAACTTTCTTCTTCATGTGATGAAATGAAAATTGGCTAATTGAGGCAAGCACAAGAAGAGGAGTGTTCCCTCTAACATCTTTTGCATTTAAAAGATAATTTGGCCATTGATCTCACCTCAAACTCTAAGTAGGAGAAGTGACATTGCACATCGCGAAGTGAACATAATTCCATCCTCTGTCATCGACTTGTTCAATACAAGTTGGACAATAGTTTATGATCATATCACATATTTGATAGTAGCCTCTGCCAGCTGCCAAATGAAGAGGCGTCATCTTTCTACACCTATCAACAATGGATGCAGCAGGTGCATCAAATTCTAGTAGCAACTTTACAATCGAACGATGACCATAATATGTAGCATAATGAAGTGGGGTCCATCCGTTTTCATCCATTTCTTTTGTCAAACTCCATTCATTATCATTTGCTTCTTTTGTCCCATGCTTCTTTTTAAGTATCTTTGTCATTATATCTAAAACAAAACAAACAACTTATCAAACAAATATTAAACATGTATATAAAACACACCTTAAATTCGATGATAAATAGTTTATGAATTGTTATTGTATTATAATCATTTGGTGCACCTATATGCAGGCATTTCTTGATTCCCTTAGCTCGTCTCTTTGCAAATCTAATATACTGCATTTCATTTATGGCTTCACTTGCATTTTCATGTATATGTAGAATAATTAAAATTCACATTTCAAGCAAGTAAACTAACCTGGATGATTTCTCCTGACAGCAGCATGCAAAATTGTCATTCCATGAGGGCCCTTATATTTATAGGTGGCCGATGTACAACCTTCTAACATTTCAACCAGTACTTCTAAAGAACCTCTCGAGGCAGCGACATAGAGTGCAGTTTCGCCATCATTATTAACAGAATCATATGGAAAATCATCATCTTCTCTCATTAATAATTTCACCAATTCAACCAAACTACAATTTTGTGCCGCTTCATGCAATGTTGTGTTTCCATCATTGTTTGTCATCCTCAACATCTGCTTAACTGCTATTTCTTTAGCCTCCAAGTCTTGGTGTTGAGCCTTTGCATGCTTAATAAGAACTTCGACAATGGCAACGACTCCTATTTTTGCGGCAACATGTAGTGGCGTTTCACCGTAGTCATTAACTTGGAGCAGTAGAGGTGGACAAATTTCAAGTACCTGATCCACAAACTTGGCGGATGGCCGGTGGCTGAATGCGATGTTGAAATGCAAGAGTGTGTTCTTCATTGGTGTTAAAATTAGATTAAGTTGTTCAGTAATTTTCTGTACGTGCTCGATATCACCCTTATATGCAGCCTCGTACAATTTGTGCTCCATTTATGAATAATGTTTGCCTGGTCAATGAAAATATTAAGTTATCAAGGTATTATTGTACAAATATAAAATCAAACACATAGAGATTCTGAAATATTAATATAATTCTATATTGAAATTGCATCATAATCTAGTTAACAAAAGTAAAAACTGAAAATTAAAATTAAATAACAAATGAAAGCAAATAATAACAAAAACTAAAAAGATAAATAGGAAATTTACAAGAAAAGCCTGAAATTCAGATTTCACTATCATCAAGAATAACATTTTACTGTTTAAATTGTTAATTTCCATAATTTAGAGTAACAATCTATAAACAATCTGATTCTTACTCAATATTTTATCATTTAAGAACTAAAAAATCAAACTTTTGTAAACAGTTATTTCAATAATTTAACGTTCATATATATTATCCATATTTCATTTTTTGGCTTATTATTCACTGATCAGGAGGAATTTGGTTCAGCCCGAACATCTCAGGGACCAAATAATAACTAGCCCAAGGCATTTGGAAACGGGATTCAAGTCCAAATGAAGGAGATCTAGATATGGACTTTGGGTTGTCCAATTTTGTTGTAGATGTGGACTGTAGTTCACCAATCACCATCAACGGCAGGGTAAAATCCCCAACAAAAATCTTAATCAGTGTTAACTGATAAACCGATCCATCAATTAAAAAAGGTAACCAACAAAGGAAACCTATCTGATTATTACATCAGGAAACACTAAAAATTGAAATGAAGTTAGACTTAACATATAAATATGTCATGAAGAATTATGCTTATCTTTTACATGAAATATATTATATTTACCTGTTTATGATAAACACAAAAATCAACATAGTATAAAATACTTATTCACAGCCACGAGTAACTAGTTCAAAAACTAAATCAAGAAATCCAACAAGCCAACAACAGCAAAATAAAAAACAAGACTCATAATTTAAATTGAATCATCAAAAGATGAAAATCCATTTATACTTCAAATTCCAGCTCTTTGTATGCAAAGATGAATAACAAGTTAGAGAGACATGTTACCGTGGTGAAGAAGTTTTTTCTTCGGGACAAATTGACTAGCTTTAATCATCCACAAGATAGTCAAGTACTGAAGACAAATATAAATATGAGTTCATGGTAAGTATAACGTATTCAATCCGCACATGTACCATCAACTCTTGGAAACTTCTCTGTATTTACTCCGCGCATGTACCCACAACTCTTGGAAACTTCTTTTTATTTACTCCGCACCTGTGCCACCAACTCTTGGAAATTTCTCTGCAATTCAAGTGAGCAAGCGAGCTATTTGGTTGACTTGTCTACACAGGTGCCTATCTTATGGGATCAATGCTAACGAGAACCACAGCTTTATGTCTCACTAGTCACCATGTATCACTTTAGCAAACCTGTGAGACCGCCATTTGTGAAAAGTCAAAAGTCTACACTCCGGTCCCATTAAGATCAATGCTGATAACCATATATGTACAAAATTTTTGTTCTGTTGTATAATGGATAACTATCAATGTATTATATTTAATAAATTAGAGTCAGTCAATAACCTACCTAAACTTTTATATATATATATATATATGTTAGCTCAAGTGGTAATAAAAGTATGTTTTTGCTATTGTTTCTCATACTTGTCTTTCTCTATGTTTTGCTTTGGTTCTCGTCTCTTTCTCTAGTCTTCCTTTTCTCCTTTTTAATTTTTAGTTTACATCTTATGTCTCTCTCATCAACGGATTATAATTTATTGTTTTGTTTTCAATATCTTTGTACTCCGTGTTTTTATTTCTTTTAATTTATTACACCTTATCAGTATGATTTAGATAAGTCAATAAGTTCTTATTATGAGTTATTTACTTACTGTTTATATTTATTTATACATAATTCTTATTGTAATTTAATTATGCTGACTCAATAAATGTACAGTTTTGCTGACTATATATATATATACACACACACTAACCTTATTTATTGTCATGTATTACATGTGTTGCTCTGCTGATTTTAATTGTTATTATTAAACACTATATATGCAGTCCTGTCGACTTTATTTATCATTTTTATTACACATTAGATGCACATCTATGTCGGCTTTATTTACTATGATGCATTATATGAGTGCATTTACTAACCTTGCTTGCATTTATGCACTATACATATATGGATATGAGTATGACTGTATTTATATTATCATTACTATGCTCATATATATGTAACCTTGTTTACTTTATCTATTATTTTAATTAAATAAGTCTCATCTCCTAATATTTTGATAAAGTTTTTTGAATGTGCCATCTTTATTTCATGACTGCAGAGTTCTATCACTTAACAAATTTAAATTGTAGGAGATTTTCATATATCCCTACAGAATGACTTAAATATTATAATATTTTCTTGTCTCTATCTCTATAGAAGGTTTATGAAACTCAATACCTCAAAATTGAATTGTATGGCAAAGGGGGAACTTATTAAAGACATATTTCATAATTCTCCCTGTATTAGCCCCCGAGTATGCTCTTAAAGAAGCATATCGAGGAATTTATAATTGAGCTAAAATAATAATGAAAATATTTTTCTAAAAGTGGAATATATTTGTAAGCTAAAATGGAGATCTGGAAAAGGGCTCATGATGAATTAAACCTTCCTAAAAATAAATATACGTCATAAGTGAGGCATGAAAGGCACTGGTAATGTATTCATTATACGCTCAAACACTTAGCAGATATAATGGGCATTATTCATATATTTTCCCACAAAGTAACATTGATTATTTCATTAATATGAGATAAGGATTTAAAAATAAACTTTCATTCATCAGGTGGGGATATAAAAATGTAAGGCGCCAATTCAAGTAGACCCAAGAGATTAATTAGTTATTGTTATTAATTTGACCTTGCTCAAATTTTAAAAATAAAAGGTATATGGAAAAACATCATTTTTAGGGATATTTTCAAAAGAACTCAATAAAATGAGATATAAAAGGTAAAAGGTCATAGGGGTATAAACTGTAAGTTTACAAGTTGATAAATGTGGTGGGCCATTACCATTTAAAATTGAAAAAAAAAAAAAAAAAGGTGGGTGGTTGTGAGAAAGAAAATGGAGACAATATTTTTATAAAGGGGTAGGTATTTGGTGACTTTGAGATATATATATATATATATATATATATATACATAAAGAAAGGGATAGGTATTAAGTAAGTGTATATATAGGAACTATGAAAACTATAAACAAATCACACTTGAAACCAAACCATATTGAAACTAGGGTTTCTACTATGTCGGACGCCTCCAACTCTAACATTCCTGAAGAGGAAATTAGACTAGGTGAAGAAGCCAATCCAAAGAAAAAACCTGACAAAGATATGGACACAAATCCAACATAGACTTAAAGTCACTTGTTAAAAAAATTCTAATACAAGTGGGGATATAAAAAATGTAAGGCCTTAATCGAAGTAGACCCAAGAGATTAATTAGTTATTGTTATTAATTTGACCTTACTCAAATTTTAAAAATAAAAGGTATATAGAAAAATATCCTTTTTAGGGACATTTTCAAAAGAACTCAATAAAATGAGATATAAAAGGTAAAAGGTCATAGGGGTATAAACTGTAAGTTTACAAGTTGATAAATGTGGTGGGCCATTACCATTTAAAATTGAAAAAAAAAAAAAAAAGGTGGGTGGTTGTGAGAAAGAAAATGGAGACAATATTTTTATAAAGAGGTAGGTATTTGGTGACTTTGAGAGATATATATATATATATATATATACATAAAGAAAGGGATAGGTATTAAGTAAGTGTATATATAGGAATTATGAAAACTATAAACAAATCACACTTGAAACCAAACCATATTGAAACTAGGGTTTCTGCTATGTCGGACGCCTCCAACTCTAACATTCCTGAAGAGGAAATTAGACTAGGTGAAGAAGCCAATCCAAAGAAAAAACCTGGCAAAGATATGGACACAAATCCAACATAGACTTAAAGTCACTTGTTAAAAAAATTCTAATACAAGTGGGGATATAAAAAATGTAAGGCCCCAATCGAAGTAGACCCAAGAGATTAATTAGTTATTGTTATTAATTTGACCTTACTCAAATTTTAAAAATAAAAGGTATATAGAAAAATATCCTTTTTAGGGACATTTTCAAAAGAACTCAATAAAATGAGATATAAAGGTAAAAGGTCATAGGGGTATAAACTGTAAGTTTACAAGTTGATAAATGTGGTGGGCCATTATCATTTAAATTGAAAAAAAAAAAAAAACGTGGGTGGTTGTGAGAAAGAAAATAGAGACAATATTTTTATAAAGGGGTAGGTATTTGGTGACTTTGAGATATATATATATATATATATATATATATACATAAAGAAAGGGATAGGTATTGAGTAAGTGTATATATATGAACTATAAAAACTATAAACAAATCACACTTGAAACCAAACCATATTGAAATTAGGGTTTCTGCTATGTCGGACGCCTCCAACTCTAACATTCCTGAAGAGGAAATCAGACTAGGTGAAGAAGCCAATCCAAAGAAAAAACCTGGCAAAGATATGGACACAAATCCAACATAGACTTAAAGTCACTTGTTAAATAAATTCTAATACAAGTGGGGATATGAAAAATGTAAGGCCCCAATCCAAGTAGACCCAAGAGATTAATTAGTTATTGTTATTAATTTGACCTTGCTCAAATTTTAAAAATAAAAGGTATATGGAAAAATATCCTTTTAGGGACATTTTCAAAAGAACTCAATAAAATGAGATATAAAAGGTAAAAGGTCATAGGGGTATAAACTGTAAGTTTATAAGTTGATAAATGTGGTGGGCCATTACCATTTAAAATTTTTAAAAAAAAAAAAAGGTGGGTGGTTGTGAGAAAGAAAATGGAGACAATATTTTTATAAAGGGGTAGGCATTTGGTGACTTTGAGATATATATATATATATATATATGTATACATAAAGAAAGGTATAGGTATTAAGTAAGTGTATATATAGGAACTATCAAAACTATAAACAAATCACACTTGAAACCAAACCATATTGAAACTAGGGTTTCTACTATGTCGGACGCCTCCAACTCTAACATTCCTGAAGAGGAAATTAGACTAGGTGAAGAAGCCAATCCAAAGAAAAAACCTGGCAAAGATATGGACACAAATCCAACATAGACTTAAAGTCACTTGTTAAAAAATTCTAATACAATGTGAATGAAGGGAGTGAAATTGAATATTAATTTATGATAAATACCACAAATCCAAGATAGACTTAAAATCACTTATTAAATTTACATATTAATATATGAAATTTATATCTTAGTAAAGAGTGTTCATTCAGCCTGATAATAATTTAGGTTCAAGTTGTTTGACCTTGAGTAATATTAAAAAAATATATATATGTAAAAATCTGAAGTTTGCTCGCTAACAGGTAAGCTAAATATAATGTTTGTGTACTTAAATACAATTTATGAAAACTATAAACAAATCTTTTATAGTGCATTTCATTTATGGATTCACTTGCTTTTTTATGTATATGTAGAATTAACATTTACATTTAAAACATGTAAACTTACCTAGATGATTTCTCTTGACAGCAGCATGCAAAATTGTCATTCCACGAGGGCCCGTATAGTTATGGGTGGCTGATGTACAGGTTTTTAACATTTCAACCATTACTTCTAAAGAACCTACCAATGCAGCAATGTAAAATAGAGTTTCGCCACAATTATTAGCATAATAGGACGGAAATTGGCGGTCTTCGCTCATCAATAATTTCACCACATCCGTGGAATTGTGATTCTTTGCTGCTTCATGCAAGGCTGTGTTTCCATCATTGTTTGTCATCCTTAACATCTACTTAATTGTTGTTTCTTTAGCCTCTAAGTCTTCGTGTTTAGCCTTTGCATGCTTAATATGAACTTCAACAATAGCAACAACTCCTTTTGTGGCAACATGTAGTGGCGTTTCGCCGTAGTCATTAACTTGGAGTAGTAGAGGTGGACAAATTTCAAGTACCTGATCCACGAACTTGGTTGATGGTCGGTGGCTGAATGCGATGTTGAAATGCAAGAGTGTATTCTTTATTGGTGTTACAATCAGATTAAGTTGTTCAATAATTTCCTGTATGCGCTTGATATCACCCTTATATGCAGTCTCGTGCAATTTGTGCTCCATTTATGAATAATGTTTGTATGGTCAATAAAAATATTAAGTTATCAAAGTATTAATGTACGAATAAAAAATCAAACACATAATAGTTTGATAATATCTACATCGACTTTCGTACAGTATTCTTACAAATTTTCATCATAATCTAGTTAACAAAAGTAAAACCTGAAAATTCAAATTACATAACAAATGAAAAATAAATAATAATAATAATTAGAAAATAAATAGGAAAACTTGCAAAAAAAAAAAAGCCTGTAATTCAAATTCTACCAATGGCAATAATAACATTTTACTATACAAATTGTTAATTTTCACGGTTTAGAGTAATGATCTATTAACAATTCGATTCTTACTCAATATTTTATTATTTAAGAACTAAAAAATCGAACTTTTGTAAAGTCTTATGTCAGTAATTAGTACTTATGTGTTTTATTGATATTATATATATATTTTTTGGTTAATTGTCCAATAATCGGGAGGAATTTGGTCCAGGCCAAACATGTGGGGGACCAGATAATGACTAGCCCAGGGCATTTGGAAACTGGGCTCAAGGCCTTATGAAGGAGATCTAGATATGGACTTGGGTTGTCTAATTTTGCTGCACATGTGGACTGTAGTTCACCAATCACCATCAACAGCATAGTAAAATCTCAAATGAATATCTCTCGGTGTTACCGATAACCAGATCCATCAACTAAAAAATGCACCCAACAAAGGAAGCTTATCTGATTATTACATGAGGAACCGCTCATAATTGAAATGAAGTTAGACTTAACATATATATCTCATGAAGAATATACTCATCCTTTACTTGAAATATATTATATTCACCGATTCACGTGTTTATGCTAAACACAAAAATCAACATGGTATTAAATACTGATTCAAAGCGACGAATAATTCGTCCAAAAACTAAATAAAGAAATCCAACAAGTCAGCAACAGCAAAATTAAAAACAAAACTCATGATTTAAATTGAATCATCAAAAATGAAAACGCATTTATATATCAAATTCCAGCTCTTTGTATGCAAAGATGAATCAGAAGTAGAGATTAGAGAGACATATTACCGTGGTCAAGTGGGAAAAAGTTGTTTCTTCAAGACAATTGGACTAGCTTTAGTCATCCACAAGATAGTTAAGTGAAGACACATATAAATATGAGTTCATATGGAGCTTACACATTTCTCTGTATGTCTCTTTTATCTTTCCCATAGATAGTGTATTTACTCCGCACATGTACCACCGACTCTTGGAAACTTCTCTGCGATTCAGTGAGCAAGCAAGGCATATGATTGACTTTTCTACACCGTGCCTATCTTATAGGACCAATGCTAACGAGAGAACCACAACTTCATGTCTCACTAGCACTATCACTTTAGCAACCTATGAGGGCCGCCCTTTGTGAAAAGCCAATATCTACACTCGGGTGCATATCGACAAGATATGTTATTCAAAGATAATATCATAAACAGTAATCATATTAGCTTCAATATTGAGAATGATGTATGGATAATTTAATAATTTTTTAATATAAAATAATAAAATATATGCTAATACTAATTGTCAAAGGGTTATTAGGATTTGCCTAAGCTATACATGTTATGAAGATCTGATACTATTATAATCCAGTGTAACTTTGAAATCGAGAATAATAGTGAAAGAAAATGAAAGTAATAAAACAAAATAAAATTAGTATACGCAAGATTTACGTGATAAAACCCTTAATGTGAGGGAAATATTTACGGACTAAGACTAGAGAAATTTTATTAAATTAATGATAACATTACAACCTCTATTTAAAATTTAGGAGAGAACTTAGGAGAAGAACTTCTTAAATGAACTTGAGAGTTTGGAAATGAGATAATTGAGAGATGCATTACAATTGCTTATTTATAAGTAAAGATGTGGGGTGCAATTTGCTTCCTTTAATTTTTAAATACAAAGTTAGTGATAATCACCATGCCACATTATTTACTTCACTAAGACAACTAATGATACACACCTCCACATATGCCTCAATTTATGGAATGGCCATACATCCACATGTTCCTTTATTAATTTAAGCTAGTGGCTTCAACTTTAATATTTTCCCACTTGAAGCTATTTTAAATGATCTAGTTTATCCTTTCATATTTGATCAAGCTCCTGCTACTTACGTTTCTGTAAGGTCATATGAGGATCTATACCAAATGAATTTATCAGTATTGATAGGCTTGGTCATTACATTTGCTAAGTTCTCTTTTGTGTGTATCTTTTACATATCTACACTACTATCTTTTACTACTTACAAATGAAATGATATTGAACTCCTATGTGCTTTGTTTGGAAATAAAAGGCTAGATTTCTTGCAATATGCAAGACACCTTAATTGTCATAAAACAAATAGATTTTTTGTTGTTTGTGCCTAAATTCCTCCAATAACCTTTTAATCCAAATTGCTTCCTTACAAGCTTGTGTAGCTACCAAGTATTGTACTTCTGTTATAAATAAAGTCATAACTATTTCTAACTTAGATACCCAACTCACAGCTTCTCCTGCAATCGTAAACACATAACCTGCATTGGATTTTTTTTTACAGAGATCCCTTACAAAATCTAAATCCACATAGCTTTTGACTATAAGCTCTGATCATCCATAACATAATGCAACTTCTGAGGATCTTCTGATATATCTCAGAATCCTCTTCATAGCATTCTAATGCTTTTTACTAGGATTCACTATATATCGACTAACCACTCTCACTGCTTGTGCAATGTCCGGTCTTGTACATATCATAACGAACATTAAACTTCTCACTACTGATGCATACAACACTTGAGACATTTTCATCATTTCTACTTAATTGTTAGGACTTATACCTAAGGATAATCTGTAATTCATAGGAAGAGGGGTAGAAATTCGTTTATAATCTTACATGTTAAAGCGACACAAGATCTTTCTTAAGTAGTTTTTTTAAGAGAGTCAAATCTTCTTATATTTCCTATTTTGATGAATTTGCATCCATAAAATCTTGTTTACTAGTCTCAAATCTTTCATATCAAACTCCCTAGTCAATTGTACCTTTAATTCATGTACTCGATCTTTGTTAAGGCTTGCTACCAATATATCATCCATATACAATGGTAAAATAATGAAATCATCATTATCTCTAGACCTCCTATAGTATATACAATGGTCTGAACTAAGTCTATTGTATTCAAAGCTTATAATGAAAAAATCAAATCTTTGGTACCAACACCTCAATGTCTGTTTTAAACCGTACATAAATTTATTTAATCTGCAAACTAAGTTTTTCTTGCCTTCTTTAGCAAAACCTTCTGGTTAGAGCATATAAATTTCTTCATCAAGTTCTCCATAAAGAAATATAGTTTTCACATCTAATTGCTCTAAGTGTAAATCAAATGTAACACACATTACTACGACCACCCTTACTGTTGTAAGTCAAACCACTAGGGAAAATATTTAATTAAAATCAATATCTTCTTTCTGAGCATATCCTTTCACCACCAATCTTACACAATATTGCTTCATTTGGTCATTGCCATCCCATTTCATCTTAAAGATCCACCTATTTCCAATGGCTTTCCAACCTTATGGTAAAGGCACAAGTTCCCATGTCTTGTTTTTGTATTGAACTTCATTTTCCTCTTGCAT
Source organism: Litchi chinensis (assembly GCA_019925255.1). Lineage (NCBI taxonomy): Eukaryota > Viridiplantae > Streptophyta > Magnoliopsida > Sapindales > Sapindaceae > Litchi > Litchi chinensis. The sequence goes on from CM034466.1 coordinate 30,623,913, forward strand.
TGCTATCATCCATAAAGGTGCATCCGAGTTGCTTATAGCTTTATGGAAAGTTGAAGCCTCTCCATTCTCTATTAGAAGACAATATAATACATTACTCTCCGTAACATACTCCAAGTGCCACATTGGTGGTCTCCTTTCTCAAGTTGACTATTGAATTTTTAGAGCCTCGGTCTCGATTAGTCTTTGTACTTTGTGTCTTGGTTCTACTTTAAAAGAATCTAAACTTTTATGTTCTGAATTATTTTCCACTCATACAATTGTAGTATTTGAATTTTTCTTTAAAATGCTATCATCTTTATTTCTTTGAAGTTGATCTTCTACAAAGATAACATCCCTGTTAATGATAACCTTGTGGGCAGTGGGATCCTATAGGCGATCGATATCCCTTCACTTCATCAACATACCCTAAGAATATACATTTTCTTGAGTTTGGATCAAACTTTGTTCTTTCTTGGGCATTATACATCAGATATACAGGATATCCAAATAAATGAAAAGTAGAATAATTAGTAGGTTTATCAGTTCACTTCTCCATTGGTGTTTTCAACTCAATTGCTGTGGATAGACATCAATTAATTACATAACAGATGGTCTTCACTGCTTCTGCTTAAAATGACTTGGATAAACCTTGTTCTTATTCTTTCTGTAAAAGTTTTATTCATTCTTTCTGCCACCCCATTTTGTTGAGAAGTGTGTGTGATTGTGAATTGTCTTTCGATTCCTTATTGCTTGCAAAAAGCAAAAAACTCTCCGTTTGTATATTCTCTTCCATTAACTGTCCTCAAGCACTTGATCTTTTTCTCAGATTCAAATTCTATCCGCATTTGAAATGCTTTAAACAATGGAAACACATCCGACTTTCTCTTGATAAGTTATATTTCTCCTTTCATGACAACAAGTGCATCTTTGACAATTTTCAAAACCTCATTTTCTATATAGGTCTTATATCTAAGATGATCCAATTTTCCCAAAGACAATGGATTCTTCTTTAGACGTGCCTTTTGAATGATGCAAACTGTACCATCATGCATCTTTGTTTTGATTATATTAATATCAGTGATCTTCAAAGCATGATCATCACCCAAAAATATAAATCCTCTTGAGATAAGTTCATATGTGTGGAACCATTCTCTACGAGAGGTCATGTATCAGGTGATTGCTGAATCTAGAATCCAGACGTCAGTAAATAGTAATTTGCTTTTCACAATAGTGGCTGCTTCACTATATAATATGTCACTATCATCTGAGGTACTTGCTGCACATCCCCACGAGTTTGATGACTTAGGAGCTTTATTCTTTTTATTGTGATAATACTCATTTTTGAAGTGCCCTTTCTTGCCACAATTGTAGCATGTGACATTCTTCTTACTTCTTGATTTTAATCTATCACGATTGGGACTTCCACTACGGTCATGTTCCATTGATCTCTCTCTTGTCATTGATAAAGCCTCTACTTGTGTATTATTTGCCGATTTGTCTTCCTTGTTCTTTCACCTACTTTCTTCTTTTAAGACAATAGGTGCAATATTATCGAAAACTAGATAGTCTGTGAGAATATTATTTATCAAGTTGATTATATGAATCGGGTAGACTTTAAAGTAGAATTTCTGCACGTTCATTTACCCCTATTATATGATCTAACATTGAAAGTTGAGTATATAGAGTATTTAAGGTATTGACACGATTGGTTACTGCTGTAGGTTTCACCATTCGAAGATTACCAAGCTTCATTTTTAAGAAAATCTTCATGTATAGTGACTTGGACTCGTATAATTTTATCAAAGTGTCTCATACCTCTTTAATCATCTTCTTCTCCGCGACACTTAATAATACACCATTTGCTAAGGTCAGATGGAGATTAGCAATTGCATTGTTATCCATTTCTTTCCATTTGGCATCATTAGTGATCTTGGTTGACTTTTCTTCTATTGCTTGTAAGCAATTATCTTTCCTCAAGATAGCCTGCACTTTCCATTTTTCACAATGAAAAATTACTTCCATTGAACCTCTCAATTTCAAATTTTGCTACCATCTTTGTGAAATACTCACAAGATATTCAATGAACAATATCATCAATAATACTTGTATTCTGCAATAGTACACGTATCCGTGAATAATGCCCTACGTCAATTCTCACGAAAGATAGATAGGTCACAATGAACATACTTAAATATTAAGTTTTTCTAGTCAAAACCTTTCCTACACATGCACTTCTATACCACCTCACTTATTTCCAATAAGTAGAAATAATTTTTTTCTGATGTGGAAGATAAGATAATGTTGCAACTACAGAGCATACACATAATTTTCTAAAGAAGCTGTGACTCTAATACTATTGTTATGACAATCCGATGCTATTCTAATTCAGCATAATTCTAAAATTGAAAATAATGTTGAAAGAAAATGAAAGTAATAAAATAAAATAAAATTAGTGAATACAAGATTTTCGTGGTACAACTCTTAATGTAAAGAAAAACATCCATAAAGTAAGACTAGAGGAATTTTATTGGACCAACAACAATAATATAACCTCTCTCTAGAATTTAGGAGAGAACTTAGGAGAAGAACTTCTCAAATAAACTTGAAAGTTTGGAAATGGGGTAATTGAGAGATACATTACAATTGCCTATTTATAGGCAAAGATGTGGAAGCGTAACTTGTTTTTTTTTTAATTTTTAAATACAAAGTTAGTGATAGTCACCACATCACATTATTTACTCAACTAAGACAACTAATGACACACACCTCCATATGTGCCTCCATTTATGAAATGACCACATCTCCACATGTGCCTCCATTAATTTAAGCCAATGACTTCAACTTTAACAATATATTAGATGTAAAGTTCGAAAATCTACTTCTATAGCACTAGAGATTTTTACTTGCACAAGAGAATGAAAAATCTCCATGCAGACAGATGTGTATGGTACGATTCTCCACCTTAGAAATTCTATGTTATGCATGAAATCTACTTTTTGTTCATTTCAGCCATTAAAATGTTCACGTATAACACACATTTATTGGTGTTGATTAGAACTTGATAATTCAACATGGGAATCAAACGAACAATGAAGCGCATAGTGAATATGGTACTATAAATTACAATAACAGGAAAATTACATGAACAGAATTTATATAACTTCATCAACCATCGATAGACCTATCTTGTTAGACCATCAACAATGAATGAGGAAGAAGCTTGAGCCAACTATGGTTGTGGTAATGGTAAGTCCTCAGGAAGGTCTTAAAATTGCATATGTGCCTGTAACAAATGCAACCATCATCGCCGCCAGGGCCCAGATGGTACACATATGGGCATACATGATCATAGAAAGATGATTCTTTAGACTTTGAAGTCGCCAAAGGACGTGAAGCGATACTACTAAAACTGATAAGATCAGAGCTATGGTATCTGATATAACAAATGCTTGAAAAGCTTGATTTTTAATCAGAACTGCTGTGCCTTTATCTGAACCATCTTGGATGTAACCATCAGGTAAAGTTAATCCTACTGTGAAGGTCACTGTTGCTATGCAGCTACTAACAAATACATTTCTCTTTCTTTTTTGACGGAACTCCAAAATTCAATATAATCGTTGCGACAGCGGATAACACCTAGTTTATACGGTTCATCACAAATTTTTGACAATTCTGAGACTTCAGTCTGCAATATAATTAATATGCTATTATGTCATATATATGAAAAAGAGTCTCTCTTTTGCATATTTTACATGAAAAATTTGGTAATTAGCCATATATTAAAAATGTGATCAGAATAATGTATAAATAATTAAGGTGACTGTTGTAGAACTCTATAAAGTAAACATGGTATTACCTTTAATTGATTAGATTGTTCTTCTCTATCATGAATACCTTGCATGGTACTTTCAATGAATTCCCTTTTAATACTCTTCTTGATGGTGTCAAACGAATATTGGCTCATTGATGCAAGCACAAAAAGAGGGGTGTTCCCTCTACCATACTTTGCCTTTAAAAGATAACCATCTTTATAAGAACATAGTCTCAAACCCACAAGAGTAGTTATAGTGCACATATCAAAGTGTTTACAATTCCATCCTCTGCTATCAACTTGTTCAATACATGTTGGATAAAAGAACTTGATTAATTCAGTTATGAGAAAATGACCTTGGCCAGCCGCCAAATGAAGCACTATCATCTTTCTACACTTGTCAGCAATGCATGTGGTTGTAAAACCTTGAATTTTATTAAGGATGAAATTGTAAAATTTTATGAAAGTTATATCAAAGTGCAAGGATAAAAAAGTTAGATTTTTGAAATTTTAGCTCAAAGTCGTAATTTGTAAATAGTTGAGGGGGCGAATGAAAATTTGGCCGGATTATATCATCTCCTTCAACCTTCAGCCGACCATTTCTCTCTCTCTCCTCCATTTTTCTTCCAGCAGCTCTCATCTCGCGATCCCAACTTTGACTCCTCGTTTCCGGCCTCGTCCGAGCTCCGTTTTAGTCGCATTTGGTACCGTTGGAAATCTTGTGCGACGTAGATTCCATAGGTACCAATTTTATCAAATTTTATCATCGTTTGGGTCTCCGATTTTGTAGGCAAAGTTCGACCATTAACCATTTTTATTTTTCTTAGATCTTGGTGAAACCAGGCGATTTTGACTCCGGTTAACCTCATTTTCGTGACAAGCGTGTCGAGGACAACAAAACCCACTTGGGTGCACGTCCCGTCACCGTGGTCGTTGGAATCCGTCGCCGGAGCGTCGTCGTCGGCCACCGTGTACGGCGGGGGTAAGTTCCTTGACCTCCCGAACTCAAAAACTTATTCCAAATGCATCTACGAACTCGTTTTTAAGCATAGGATCCATTTTTAAGGTTATTTTTCCTATAGGGCAGCCGTACTAAAAATTTTCTATATTATGTTACTTTGTAGATTTGATTCGGAACGATTGTAGCTATATTGAAAATAGAAGTTTTCGAAGTGGTTAATAGCCTATATTGAGGTAGGGGTTCAATCCTAATCTTTTACAAATTCTTTGATATTAAAGTCGATGTTTAATTGACTTTTTATAATCTCGAAAGTATAGTGATTATTTGTGGAAATATTGTGGATTGTTTTGGAAATATATTTTGGATTGTGACAATATATTGTGGATTGTTTGGGAAAGATATTATGGTTTATTACAGGTTTGCAAAAGGATTGGTTTATCGAGATAGCAGCTGTTATGCTGCTGAAATTTCTTTTAGTAAAAGAATGGTTTTTAAAAATATCGATTTATATATATATATATATATATATATATTGTGTTGATGGCATTGTGAATTTATATAAAGTTGTTTTGTAAATGGAATGAGGTAAAGATCCAACGTCCTAGTCATTTTGTGAGGCTATGATGAGCCATTCATATATTACGACTTTATGTCGGGGTCACTGCGCAGGGTATAATTTTCTGGTATGCTTACCAGGGTCACGGTGTGCCAAACATTGTTTTATTAAAATTATATGCCACCGGGTATATGGCTAGGGGATGGGATCTACCATGATTTAGAAATATGCCATGACTTGACTCGAAAAGTTTTTGATGTTGTAAATCTATTTTATTTCTATCTTGAAGCATGTACATATATATTTATGAAATAATCTCTGAGGTTTGTTCAGAAAGCTGATTATGCAGGTTTTTAATCATAATTTCTCGAAAGTGATTTTGGAAACATATTGGGATTGAAATCCTACTGAGCAATTGCTCACCCTACTTTTATTTTTCCCCTTCCAGGAAATGTACATGGTAATTTAGGTGGCCATCCGACGGAGTAGGCAGATGATCAAATAGATCAAGTGCTTGGCTAGTAGTGTATTGTTTTAATTAGTTCTCTTCCATTTGAATATTCATGTATGAGTGTCTTGAGACAAAACTTTAGTGGACTTTTGTGGATGTATTTTAAAGCTTTGTATTCCAGACACCAAAGTTTGAGGATTATTTGGAAATCTAAGTAGGATGTAAAAGCTTAACTGTGGAAATTTGATTGCATGGCTAAGTGTTCGTAAATTCTATTGTGGTTAAGAATTCATGATTTCTAACAGGTGTTCGCATATCTGTGGGGATGGGTTTTTCACCGAAACTTTACTAGAATGTTTGAAAATTTTCATTTTACTTTTCTTAATATTTTAATTTGGTACTCCGGAGTATCTAAATAGAGAAAGATTTTTATAAATTAATATTTATAATTCTGCCACGGCCTAGGGCCCGGGTCGTGACAGTAGTAGATGCATCAAACTCCAGTAGTGACTTTGCTATCTTAATATGACCATAGTATGCAACATAATGAAGAGAAGTCCATCCATATCCATCTGTTTCTTTTGCCAAACTCCATCCATTCTTATCTGTTTCTCTTGTCCAACTCTTCTTTTCAAGTATCTTTCTTGTAATATCTAATACAAAACAAACAGCTTATTCAACAAATGTACAAATATATTGCATTTCATTTACGGATTCATTTGCAATGTAGAATTAACATTCACATTTAAGACATGTAAACTTACCAAGATGATTTCTCCTGACTGCAGCATGCAAAATCGTCATTCCACGAGGGCCCTTATAGTTATAGGTGGCTGATGTGCAGGTTACTAACATTTCAACTACTACTTCTAAAGAACCTCTCAAGGCAGCGATGTAGAGTGCAGTTTCGCCATAATTATTCACAGAATCATATGGAAAATCATGATCTTCTCTCATTAATAATTTCACCAATTCAACCAAACTATAATTCTGTGCCGCTTCATGCAATGCTGTGTTTCCATCATTGTTGGTCATCCTCAACATCTGCTTGACTGCTATTACATTGCTTTCTAAGTCTCTGTCATGTGCACTTGCATGCTTAATAAGAACTTCCACTACATCAACACGTTTTGTTCTTGCGGCAACATGTAATGGTGTATCTCCATCGTCATTAACTTTAGTAAGTAGTGGTGGACACATTTCAAGTACCTGGTCCACAAACTCGGTGGACGGTGGGCGGCCGAACGCAATGTTGACATGCAAGATTGTATTGTTGTTTGGTGATACCAGCACATTCAGTTGCTCAGAATTTTCCTCTATGAGTTTGATATCACCCATACACGCACTCTCGTACAATGTATGGTCCATTTATCAGTAATGCTTGTCTGGTCATGGAAAATTTTAAGTTAATTGCGATTATTTTGAAAATTTTGAATATTCATGAAAGCATAAATTTATTGGGCTGTAGATATGTATGTATACGAGGTTAAACATGTTAGAATGAAAAATTAATAAACTAATTCTAGATTAAACTTTAATCATAATCTCTAGTTCACAAAAAGTAATAACCGAAAATTTAAGTTAACATTGGAGAGAAAATAATAACAAAAATAAAAGCATTATAAGATAAATGTGCAAATTACTTGCAAGAAAAGACTAATTTTTCTTTTTTCATCATGAAAAAACTAAAATTTGAATCCACGGTTATCAACATAGCCTTTTACTATTTAAATTATTAATTTAATTTCCAAAATTTTTAATAGCAGTCTATGAATCGAATGTTTATTCAAACAATCTTTTATAAATTATTATTTTATTAACTTGTTTGTAAGACACTTAGATATTAAAAGTTCCAATATTTTTAAAACATATAATCAAAATTATTCTATTTAAACTACTTAAGAAAATAAATTATAAATACTTAATTGAAAATAATTGCAGAAAAAAAAAAAAAAAAAAAAAAAAAAAACTAGTAGGCGTAGATTTCTTATCTCTACAAGACCACATATCAACAACTGCTTACAAATGAAAACAGTTCATATAGAAAATTTTATAGAGCCCCTTCCTTGTATGGTTTAAATATGTATAAACCTATTAGTCTTTTATACATATATATATATATATATATATATATGGTACCATATGATTAAAAGCGGACAAAAGAAAGCTGAAAATCATATAAAGTTAAAACTAGGTTAAATAATTTCAGAAAAAAAAAAAAGTTTAAATAAGAGGAGGAGGACCCTATAATCCGACGAAGTTCTTTTAAAAGAAAGTACTATTTATAATATTTTCATAAGAAGATTAAATATTGAAATCATATTAATTACCTCTAAAATATTGTTTTCATATAACATTTTTTTTTTTTTTTTAAATATGGGCATAGAGAATTTGAATTTGATACCTCATATCTTTTGAGAGGATATAGCTACTTGTCAAGTTATGCCTATAGCCATGTTTTCATATATACTTTCATGACTTCAATTAATCATTTTCATATAATATGACCCCGTCCAATTTTTAGGATCCATTATTGTCAAGGAAGTAAACACTAATTTTGATAAAAATTTAGAATGTCTAAATTCATGGAAATATTGATTAAACTATCACCTCAAAATATATAAAATGTCAAAGATACATTCGATATCTTATTTATAGTTTACTTAATTACTATTCTATAATTATTAGGTATCTAGTCTACCTCGAACATGTCTTGACCAAATAATAACCAACTAGGGCATTTGAAAACCGGGTTAGTCAAGATGAAGGAGACTCCTCGGGTTGTCTAATTTTGCTTTACAGTGTGGACTGTATCAGCATTACTACAAGGGAAATAAAAAACTCCAAAAAACTCTAAACTGTTACTAATGAGTAATAACCACATCCATGCATATATTAAAAAAAGTCTCTAACATGGGAAGCCTATCCAAATATTATATCATGAAACATTAAAAAATTGAAATGATGTTCACTTGACAAAAATAGTAAGGAATCAGGATCCTCTTTTTGGCTGGGTTAAAGTGTATAAACCTATAAACGTTTGTGCTTAGCACAAAATTCAATATAGAGGCGAATTCGTATATTAAAATACTAACCAACCCAAAATAAAGCAAGAAATCCAACAAGTCAACAACAACAAAATAAAATAAAACAAATGCCGTGACTTAAATCGAAATAATCAACGCACGTGAAAAAGCATTGATGCATCAATATCTAGCTCATTATAGGCAAAGCTGAAGCACAAATGGTTAAAGAAACCTTACATATCAGAGAGAGATGTTACTGTATGTACGTGGTCAATTAGGAAGGGTCTGTCTCTTCAAGACAACTAGACAAGCTTTAATCATTCAATAGCAAGTAAGGATATATAAATATGTTTGTCATTACCAGCTTCTCCTTGAAAGTTTCTCTAAAATTAAGTTAGAAAGCAAGGAATTTCATTGATTTGTAGTGTCATAAGGAATTTAATTATCTAGAAGACTGTCAAGTGAAGATAGATAAATATGTCTTACTATCAGCTCCTCCTTGAAAGTTTCTCTACAATTAAGTGAGAAAGTAAAAGGTTGTTAGTTTTTATCATTTTTTACTTAGTCTGAATTATATTTATTAAATGATTTTTGTTTTTTTTTTAAATAGTCAAATCACTTAAAATCATTCAAAAATTACTGAAAAAAAAAAAGAATTTTTTTACTTTTAACTAAATATCAAATCACTTAATGATTTTTTAAAATATATTATTCTAAATCTATCATTATTAAAATAATATATTTTAAAATTTGTTCTAATTTTATATTATATAAATTCCTTTTAATGTTATAACTAACATTATTGAAAAATAAAAACTCTAATTATTTGATTATTCTTGTTTACTTTTAGTAGAAAATATATATTACTTTATAATTTCAACTTTTATTGAAATAGTAATTCAACTTTTAACTATTTGTTTATTTTTATTTAAATATATAAAGTTAATTTACTTGACTATAATAATTAATTTATGTATATATAATTTTCAAAAAAAAAATTACTTTACTATAATAATTAATCATATTTTAATTATAAATAAAAATAATATTATATTTCTAAATCTATTTTAGTAATTGTTAAATAATTTATTATAATTGTTTGTATTATATTATATGAAGTTATATAACAACTAATAGTAGAAGGACATATTGTTTTCAGATAATTTTAATTTTGAAAAATAAATAAGATTATTATATATTCAAAGGTAAGGAAAAACATGCAAACATGTCATTCAGATTTTAGGTTTCAATCACTATTCAGTCTTCAATTTTCAGCAGCATTATTTAGTCTTCAAATAAAAAAATAAATGACTCCAAAGGAATATAATTGATTTGTAGTGGCAAAAAATAAAGAAAGGAATTTAATTACCTAGAAGGCTGTCAAGTGAAGATGGATAAATATATCTATCTCGTTGAAAGTTTATCTATAGTTAAGTGAGAAGCAAGGAATATAATTTATTTATAGTGTCAAAAATTAAAGAAAGGAATTTAATTATCCAGAAGATTGTAAAGCGAAGATGGATAAATATGTCTATCAGTACCATCTTCTCCTTGAAAGTTTCTCTACAATTAAGTGAGAAAGCAAGGTATATGATTAACTTGTAGTGTCAAAAGTAAGTAAGGAATACACACACATACATATGGTCAGTGTCTTCTAACTTTAACATTTTAAGATCACCCAATCAAATTCACTTATTGTATTTGAAATGAATAAGAGAGAGAAATACCTTTAGAAGAGAAAATGTAATAGATAAGTTTGATTGGGTGATCTTGACGATTTAAAGTTAGGAGGCACCGACATACAATTAAATTCGTCCATTGCATTTGAATTGAATAGGAGAGAGAAATATTTTTAGAAGAGAGAATACAATCGATAAATGTGATTAGGTGATCCTAATAAATTAAAGTTAGGGGATACTGACCATAGAAGTTTTGTATATATATAAATGTAGAGAGACAAATTTTCTTCTCTTTCCTAATTGATCAAGAGGAAAAAAAAAATGAATCAAAAGAAAATGTCATTTTGGAGTTTTATCAACAATTTGCTTGTGGAGATATAATATTTTTTGAATCCTTATGTAAGGAATTACAAAAGAAATTTTTTCACCAAAGATATGAAATGGGAAGGATTGGTTGACGAAATATGAACCGAAGGCTGAATCTTAATATATATATATATATATAATACTTTATAATCAAATATACTTGATTTTAAAAATTAAGGACCAACCAATCAAATTAATCCATTGTATTTGAATTATATAGGAGAAAGAATTTATTTTAGGAGAGAAAATGTAATGAATGAATTTGATTGATTGGTCCTTACTTTTTAAAATTAAGTATACATGATTATAAAAACCTTCACACACACACACACACACACACACACACATATATATATATATATATATATATATTCCTTACTTTACTTTTGACACTACAAGTTAATCATATATCTTGCTTTCTCAGTTAATTGTAGAGAAATTCTCAAGGAGGAGATAGTACTGATAGACATATTTATACATCTTCACTTGACAGTCTTTTGGTTGATTAAATTCCTATAGTCTTTACTTTTGACACTACAAGTTAATCATATACCTTGCTTTCTCACTTAATTGTAAAGAAATTCTCAAGGAGGAGGATAGTACTGATAGGCATATTTGCATATTTATCCATCTTCACTTGATAGTCTTCTGGTTGATTAAATTCCTTTCTTTGATTTTTGACACTACAAATCAATTATATCCCTTGCTTTCTCACTTAATTAGAGAGAAACTTTCAAGGAGATGGACACATTTATCCACCTTCACTTGACAGTCTTCTGGATGATTAAATTCCTTTCTTTACTTTTGCCTCTACAAATCAATTATTATTAGTGCATATGTGTTGACATCATATGACATATGACAGCGTTTTAGTGTTTATATTTTTAGCATCATTGTATGATAGTGTTTTGAGCAAACTCAATATATGATATTACCAAAATTTTGACACTTCCAGTTGTTGCAACGGAACATATATCTTGTTGCAACAGAAGAATGTCCTTGTTGCAAGAACTGGATGATTTTCAATTTATTAAAAAAAGGAAGTGTTCTCTTTCCAGATTTAATTACAATTTTTTATTAGTGTATTTTTATTTGTTTTCCTGATTTTTCTCATAGGTTATTTTGATAATTATCTTATGAGAAAATCTTATTCCTATTGGTCTTTATCTTTTTATTAAATAGAGTTTTTATTTTGTAAAAAGATTTTTTTGGGATAAACTTCTTAGAAATATATTTGGAATTGTCCCTAGTTTTTACATGGTAGTTATTAAGTAAATTTCTCTATTTATCAAGGGATTTTTGCTAACCATAAATCGTATTTTATCTAGAATGAATCCGGTCAGAATATTGACCAGATTTGGACAGAGGAAATAGTCTAATTAATTTCTTTATTTTGCAGATAAATTGAGGTGTACATACATCTATAAATGCTGACTAGATTCTTTAGTTTTGCACTTACTAAGCCTCTTCCTAGGGCTCGTTTTCTTGATCCCAAATTCAAGATTGGACTTCTCTCCCGAGCTCCATCTTGAAGGGGCATATTAGAGGACTGTTGTAGATTTCTGTTATAGTCATGTATTTTAAATTTTATATTTCAAAATTTGATTCTGTTTCTATAACTTATTTCTCTTAGTTGTCCTCAATCTGAGGATTTAGTTTAGGAATTGCTTGAGGAAATTATATCAATATCTTGTTGTATTGCTGTATAAATAACCTCTAGTGATCAATATGAAATATAACTTTCATTCTCCAATTTTACATCTGTTAATATTATCATTATTATGCTCATATATATGTGACCTCATTTACTGTATTTATTATTTTACTCAAAAAAGTTTCATCTCTTAATATTTTGGGTAAAGTTGTTTGAATGTGCCATCTTTATTTCATAACTCCAGATTTCTAACTTGACAAATTTAAATTGTAGGAGATTTTAATACATCCCTACAGAATGAGTCAAATATTATAATATTTCTGATCTTTATCTTTATAAAAGGTTTATGAGGCTCAAAACCTCAAAATTGAATTGACAGCAAATGGACGAACCGATTAAAGATATATTTCATAATTCTCCCTGTAGTGGTCCCCTCAGTATGCTCTTGCAGAAGCAAATCGAGGTATTTGATAATTGAGCTGATATAATAATAAAAATATTTTCTCGAAAGTAGAATATCTTTTCAAACTAAAATGGAGATTTGGGAAAGGGTTCACGATGAATTAAATCTTTCTAAGGACAAATGTAAATACTTTGTAAGGATAAATGTACATTATAAGTGAGGCATGAAGGGCAATGATAACATATTCATTATATGCTCAAACACTCAGCAAATATCATGGACATTATTCATATATTTTCCCACAAAGTAATATCGATTCTTTCATTAATATGAGATATGGATTTAAAAATAAACTTTCTCTTATCAAATGGGGACATGAAAAATGTTGTATAAACAATGGGGTGGAATACAAAATTGTTTGAGATGAATATTTCTCTAATACTGATGTTTATATATATTATCAAGTTTTGAGAACTTGACAAAAGATTCTAGAAGAGTTGCAATTAGGGGTGGGCACAAAAACGTAAAACCGATCCGAACACCCTGATCTGATCCGATCTATGGGTGTTCGGATCAGATCACATGTTTAAAGGTAAGATGTTTGGATCCTCACCTGTGAAAACATTATGTTTCACGGATCGGATCGGATTAGGGTATCCAAAACTGATCAAATACATGAATCTGTGAATAGTGGTACATACGTAATTTCATATGCTCCTATATAAAGTCCACTTAAGCTTAATATTTACATGATTGGGTGTTAGTATTTTAGTGATTTCTATGCTTGTTTGTTGTAAACTGTTGTTGAGTTACATATTTCACTTACTGATTATATATATATATATGTGTTATTGTTGCTATGAATAGATGAGAAAAGTATAAAGAGTGATGAGGAGTTTGAATTTGATATTGATAATGTTAGTTTGATTGGAAAAAATCAAAATCTTGGGGTGACAAAAAAAAATAGAGAAGAAGATGAAGAATGAAAGTAGTCGTAGACTTAACTCAGATTGTTAGGAGCACTTTGAGTCGTTCGAAACTAAGGAGGGTAGAAGAAGGTTTTGGTGTATACATTGAAATTGAAAGAAGGTGTTCAAACATGGAACCGATCCGATCCGATCCGCATTGGATCATGTTTGGATCCAAAAATGGCGATCCTCAAATTTACCATGTTTGGATGGGATCGGATCCAGTCGAAATCGATCCGAACATGGTGTTGCCGATCCCTAGTTGCAATATTATTTGCAAGCTAAAGCATATTAAAGTAAATTATGAGAAAATCTACTTTGCTTTGAAATTGTAAGCCTTGGGAAAATGCTTGATTTGGAGATGTTTGACTCTTTCATTCATATGAGATATGGATTTAAAAGTAAACTTTCCTTTATTAAATGAGGACGGTGAAAAATATCTTATAGACAATGGGGTAGCGTACAAAATTGTTTTAGATGAATATTCCTCAAATATTGATGTTTATGTATATTATCAAGTTTTGAGGAATTGGTTAAAGGCTCTAGAAGAGTTGTAATAATATTAGCAAGCTAAAGCATACTAAAGTAGATCATGAGAATATCTACTTTGCTTAAAAACTGTAAGCTTTGAGAAAGCGTGTGATTTGAAGATATTTGATTGTGTTAGACTACCCGATGCTTAATTCAAGGAAACTTAATGCATCATAACACATAGTATTTTAATTAATAATATGTGGGTGTACTTACAAAATATTTACTCTTTTAATAATTTTACTCAATGATAATATTAAATATTCGAAAAAAAAAAAAAAAAACTAATTTGGTGTGTATATACAATTTAGGGGTAGAAATATCGCCACTCAAAACTAGTTAGGTTTCGGCTCTTAACTGAATTTAATGGTGACCTACTTTACCGTTCAGCCCAACCAAGGCCCATGTAACCACCGCAAGTAAAACTTTCTTGTTAAAACCAGGTAGTTGAGTTCAGTTGAGTTGAGTTGTATGTTCATTCTTGGAAAAAGCAGGGGGTGGCAAATTCTTCCAAGTCCATTTGCAGCTTCATTGTAATTCATCTGCTTTTTCAACTGTTATATCTTTGATTTTGTTTCAGTTCAGTCGGTTGAAAATTTGGTTAAGACAGTTAAAAATTATACATTTTTTGTTGAACAATTTTATATTGTTGATTTATTGATTTAGAATTTTTGCATCAATCTCGATTTTATTTGATTTAAAATGTACATGCCCAACACACACTAATTGTTGGCAAATGGTTTTTGATGATTCTTTTAACTTTTAGTCATAGTAACACTTAGGATATGAATGGAAACCGAACAATCTTCATTTTATTCATCACCAATGACAGAACGTTGTGCAGCAAGTTTGGTAATTCCAAATTGATGGCAGGAACTTAGTGTTGAAATAGATAAACCGGACCCTGTAAGTAGGGTTGAAGCCATTGAAGCTCTTTAAATTTTCTGTCTCAAATGAAGATATCTTTTGATTTGAAGTTTTCTTGTAAACCATATTCTCTTGGGACCGAAATAACTAAAACACAAAAATATCACACGTAGAATGTCATATTCTTTTCCTCATTGATCTCTTACAATTGAATTACTAGAAAACCCACATGTAAAGCTTACGAAGACAAGAAACAAGCGAATATTAAATATCTCAACTAGCTTATGAAAAATTCATTTATTGAATAACGGGATAAACATTATAGTAACAGGAAAATATCATTGAAGATTCAACTCTTCTACTTGACAATTAAGTTCGCAGTAATATTTTCTTGTGCAAACCTTAGGTTTGAGCAAATGCTAATCTTCATCAGATCCTGCTTTAGTTCTCTTATAAAAGAAGTAAACCTGAATGGGGAAGGCGCTTAAGACAACTAGGAGAGTTGTGATGGCAAGTCCTAAGGAAGGTCTTAACATTGCATATGTGCCTGTAACAAATGCAACATTCAGGGCTACCAGGGCCCATAAGGTGAAATTGTGGGCAAACTGTATCACGAAAAGATGCTTCTTTAATCTGTTAACTTGCCAAAAGATATGGAACAAGACTGCTGAAACAGATAGGACCATAGCTATGGTATCTGATATAACAAATGCTTGGAAAGCTAAATTTCTAATCAGAATTGGTGTGCCTTTAGTCGAACCTTCTTGAATGTAACCACCAGGTAAAGTTAATCCTGCTGTGAAGGTCACAGTTGCTGTCATTGCATTTACCACCAAATAAATGTCTCTGTTTTTTCCGAGGGAATTCCAACTTCAACATAATCTTTGCAGGGCTTGCGGACAACACCTCGTTTATATGGTTCATGACATACTTTGGACAATTCTAAGACTTCATTCTGCAATATAATGAAAATGTTATTGAAGCTTGTATGCGGAAAAGAAAAAGCCTCTTTTGTATATTTGACATAAAAATTTTGTTAAATTGCAATATATTGAATGATATGATCTAAATATAACTCTTAAAATTAATCATGAAATTACCCTCAATTGATGAAATTGTTCTTTTTGATTACGGATGCTTTGCATGGTACTTTCAACGAATTACTTTCTAACTCTATTCTTGATGGTGTTGAAGGAATATTGGTTGATTGAGGCAAGCACATGAAGAGGAGTGTTCCCTCTAATGTCCTTGGCATCCAAAAGATAATTTAACCAAAAATATTGTCTCCCTCTCACCCCAGAACGAGTGGATACACTACACATGGTAAAGTGAAGATAATTCCATCCTCTATCATTGACTAGTTCAAGATAGGCCGGACAAGAGGCAATGATTGTACGGACAATGTTAAAATTACCTTGGCCAGCCGCCAAATGAAGAGTTTTCATCTTTCTACACTTGTCAACAATACATGCGACAGATGCATCAAGTTCTAATAGTAATTTTGCTATAAAAAATTTATCATAATATGTAGCATAATGAAGTGGGGTCCATCCACATTCATCTATTTCTTTTGTCAAACTCCATTCGTACTTATTCGTTTGTTTTGTCAACTCTTTTTCTCAAGTATTTTTCTCGTTATCTCTATAATAAAATAAACAATTCATTAAACAGTGTATAATTACACAAACAAAGCACACCTTGAATTAGATGACAAATAATTTATGAACTGTTAATAATTATGATCACGTGGTGAACCTGTATATATGTATATATATATATATATAAATTTGTATGTTTTTGGGATTACAAAATAGGGTTATATTATATTATATTATGATATGTACAAGCCAAGACCTCATAAATATGGTGTGAGCCACATGTATTCGAGCCCAAGTACAATCATAAAGACATTACCAAGTACTATGATTAAACTGTTTAAATTATTCAGAGATCCTACCTAGCCAATTACGCACCAAAATTTGGATTTAGTTTACAGGTTGTTACATATATCCAAGTCCAACACAAGTAAAACAATGCTCATCAATTTCTTTTCAACCAAACTAGCCATTTTGTGATTCTTGGAGCTCACCAAACTACAGGTTCAACCATAATGGACATCTATGGTGTTGTCATGTTGTGTTATTTTTTGAGGCCATGAATAGGTTGATTAATTTCCTTAGCTAGTCTCTTTGTTGACTGTATATTGCATTTCATTTATGGGTTCATTTGCATTTTTATATGTAGAATTAACATTCATATTTAAAGCAGGTAAATTTACCCAGATGATTGCTCCTCATAACAGCATGCAAAATCGTCCTTTCACAAGGGCCTTTATTGGTCTCTGATGTACAAGAATTTAACATTTCGACCGCTACTTCTAAAGAACCTGTAGATGTAGCAATGTAGAGTGGAGTTTCGCCGCAATTATTAACAAAATCATATGAAAAATCGTTGTCTTTCCCCATCAATAATTTCACCACATCCTTGGAATTGTGATTCTTTGTGCTTCATGCAAGGCTATGTTTCCCTCATTGTTTTTCATCCTCAACATCTGTTTGACTGTTGTTTCTTTAGCCTCTAAATCTTCGTGCAGAGCTTTTGCATGCTTAATAAGGACTTCAACAATAGCAGCAACTCCTTCTTTTACGGCAACATGTAGTGGCGTTTCACCGTAGTCATTAACTTGGAGCAGTAGAGGTAGACAGATTTCAGGTACCTGATCCACAAACTTGGTTGATGGTCGTTGGCCGAATGCGATGTGTACATGCAAGAGTGTATTCTTCATTGATGTTACAATCGGATTAAGTTGTTCAGTAATTTCTTGTATGTGCTTAATCTCACCCTTATATGCAGCCTCGTACAATTTGTGCTCCATTTATAAATAATGTTTGTCTGGTCAATGAAAATATTAAGTTACGAATACAACACCAACACATAGAGATTATCAAAAATTAATCTAATTCTATATTGAAATTTCATCGTAATCTAGTTAACAAAAGTGAAACAGAAAATTCAAATTGGATAACGAATGAAAGCAAATAATAACAATATTAAAACAATAAATAGGAAAACTTATAAGAAAAGTCTATAATTCAAATTCCACCATTATTAAAAATAATATTTTATTGTTCAATTGTTAATTTTCACAATTTAGAGTAGCAGTCTATAAACAATCTTATTCTTAATTCAAATTTTATTATTTAAGAACTAAAAAAATCAAACTTTTATAAACTCTTATTTCAATAATTAACACTTGTGTATTTTATCGATATTATATCTCCTCGATTAATTATTCAACAATCAGGAGAAATTCGGTCCACTCCAAACATGTCAGGGACCAAATAATAAGTAGCCCAGGGCATTTGGAAACTGGGTTCAAGTCCAAATGAAGGAGATCTAGATATGGACTTGGGTTGTCCAATTTTATTGTAGTTCACCAATCACCATCAACAGCATAGTAAAATCTAGGGGTGGGCACAAAAACACGGAACCGATCCGAACACCCTGATCCGGTCCGATCCGTGGGTGTTCGGATCGGATCATATGTTCAAAAGTAAGGTGTTCAGATCCTCACTTGTGAAAACACCATGTTTCATGGATCGGATCGGATCGGGGTTTCCAAAACCGATCCGATCCGTGAACCCGTGAATAATGATACATACGTAATTTCATATGCCTCTATATAAAGTCCACTTAAGCTAACCCTAACATCCATCTCTCACTCCCTTTCACTTTCATCTAAGTAGCTTGGTGAGTCTATTTGCAGCTTTAACTTGATATTTATATGATTGGGTGTTAGTGTTTTAGTGATTTCTATGCTTATTTGTTGTGTTCTATTGTTGAGTTACATATTTAATTTGCTGATTATATATATATATATATATGTTATTATTGCTGTGAATAGATGAAAAGTATAAAGAGTGGTGCTAGTGGGATTTGAACTATGATTTTCATTAATATAAAGATGGGTGTATTGAAATTTAGAAGACTTGTTGTTGAAAATGACCTTGAAAACTGAGTGTCCAATTCTCCTATTTATTTTTATTATTATTCTAGATGAGTAGTTGTCGGTGGTGTTTGATGTTGGTAGCCGGCAAAGGAGATATTACACATGTTTGATGTTGAATAATTTGTATGAATGTTTACAAAATTTGGGAGATATGTATTACAATTCACGAAGGTACACCAACAAGATATCTTTATTTATCTTCTTATCATAAGTTGAAATTGAAAGTAGGTGTTCTGATCCGGTCCGATCCGGTCCGATCCGCAAACTAGGTGTTCGGATCGGATCGGTTCCTTCTCCTTGATGGATCATGTTCGGATCCAAAAATGGCGATCCGCGAAGTTACCATGTTCGGATCTGATCCGATCGGAAGCGATCCGAACATGGTGTTGCCCACCCCTAGTAAAATCTACGACAAAAATCTTTCTTGGTGTTACTGATAACCAGATCCATCAATTAAAAAATGTGCCCAAAGCTTATTTGATCATTAGATCAGGAAACACTAAAAATTGAAATGAAGTAAGACTTAACATATACATATACATATACATATCTATGTGAAGAATTAAACTCATCTTTTACATGAAATATATTACATTTATGTGTTTATACTAAGCACAAAAATCAACATAGTATAAAATACTTACTCAAAGCGATGAGTAACTAGTCCAAAAACTAAATCAAGAAATCCAACAAATCAACAACAACAAAATGAAAAAAAAAAAAAAAAACTTATGATTTAAATTGAATAATCAAAAATGAAAATGCATTTATACATCAAATTCCAGCTCTTTGTGAGCAAAGATGAATTAGAAGTAGAGATTAGAGAGACATGTTACCGTGGTTATCAAGTCGGAAGAAGTTGTTTCTTCAAGACAACTGAACTAGATTTAATCATCCACAAGATTGTTCAGTGAAGACAGATATAAATATGAGTTCATGGAGCTTACACATTTCTCTTTTATCTTTCCCATTATAATGTATTTTTTTACCAACTCTTGGAAACTTCTCTGCAATTCAGTGAGCAAGGCATATGATTGACTACCCTAAACCGGTGCCTGTCTTAGATGACCAACGCTAACAGGAGAACCACAACTTTATGTCTCACTGGTCAGTAGTCACTATCACTTTGGCAACCCCGTCAGACCGCCGTTTGTGAGAAGTCAAAGTCTAAACTCGGGTGGCATGGAGAATAATGCTGATAACGATGCGTTGACAAAAAAAATTTCTTAAGATATTTTAATCAAACATAATATTATAAACTATAATCATTTAGTTATAAAATGATGTATTGATAATTTAATAATTTTTTAATATAAAGTAATTAGAAATCTACTTATACCAATAATCAAAGATTTATTGGGGGATTTGTTTGGGCTGAATATTAAATATGAAGTTCAAAAATCTATTTTTATAACACTAGAGATATTTACTTGCATAAGAGAATAAAAAATCTCCACACATGCTAACAGATGTGCACAGTAAGATTCTCCACCTTAAATAATCTATATTACACATGGACTCTGCTCTTTGTCCCTCTCAGCCAATAAAAATGTTCATGGATAACACACATTTATTGGTGTTAATTAGAATTTGATATTTCAACTAGGGAATCAAACAATCGATGAAGCACATAGTGAATATGGTATTATAAATTACAATAACAGGAATGTTAAATGAACAGAATTTATGTTGATGTCATTATTTATCTCACACATCATTGAAGATTCAGCTCTTTTACTTGGCAATTAAGTGAGCGATATTATTTTATTGTACAAACGTTTGCTTTGAGCAGCTTCTAATCTTCACCAAACAATGATGGACATATCTTGGTAAGAAAGCAATTATGAATGAGGAAAAAGCTTGAGCCAACTATGGCAGTGGTAATGGCAAGTCCTAAGGAAGCTCTTAAAATTGCATATGTGCCTGTAGCAAATGCAACTATCATCACCACCAGGGCCCAAATGGTAAATAAATAGGCATACAACATCATATAAATATCCTTCTTTAGACTTTGAACTCGCCAAAGGATGTGAAGCAATAGTCCTGCTAAAACTGATAGGACCAGATCTATAACATCTGATATAACAAATGCTTGAAAAGCACGATTTTTAATCAGAATTGCGGTGCCTTTATCTAAACCATCTTGGATGTAACAACCAGGTAAGGTTAATCCTCTGTGAAGGTCACTATTGCTATCAATGTAACTACTATCAAATACATTAGTGTTTCTTTTTCGAGGGAACTCAATATTTCAATATAATCTTTGCGAGAGTGGACAACACCTAGTTTATACGGTTCATCACGAACTTTTGACAATTCTAAGACTTCAATTTGCAAATAATTCATATGCTATAATATCATATATATGAAAAAGAACCCTTCTTTTGTATATTTTACATGAAAAATTTGCTAATTAGCAATATATTAAAAAATGTGATTGAAATAATGTAAAAATAATTAAGGTGACCGTTGTGCAACTCTAAATATTAAACATGGTATTACCTTTAATTGATTAGATTGTTCTACTCGATCACGAATACCTTGCATGGTACTTTCAAAGCATTCCATTCTAACAGTATTCGTGATGGTGTCAAACGAATGTTGGCTAATTGACACAAGCACAAGAATAAGGGTGTTCCCTTCAATATCCTTAGCATTTAAAAGATAACCGTCTTTATATGGTTTTATCGATCCAAAAGAAGTAGTTATAGTGCACATATCAAAGTGAACATAATTCCATCCTTTGTTATCGATTTGTTCAATACATGTTGGATAAAAGAGCTTGATTAAATTAGTTATGCGAATATAACCTTGACCAGTCGCCAAATTAAGCGCTATCATCATTCTACACTTGTCAGCAATCCATGTAGCAAATTCCAGCAGAGACTTTGCTATCCTAGAATGACCATAATATGTAACATAATAAAGAGGAGTCCATCTATATTCATCTGTTTCTTTTGCCAAACTCCATCCATTGTTATCTATTTTTTTTGCCCAACTCTTCTTTTCAAGTATCTTTCTCATATAATCTAACACAAAAGAAACAACTTATTCAACAAATGTACATAACATTATTAGATTGAATGAACTTTTTCTTATCATCAAACCACATTAAGTCTAAAGAAGTTCACTGTTTTGAGTTTTCAAAGCTTTGATCTGATTTTGAAATGCAAAATACACCAGGATTTGACTGAACTTGCTTCCAAGGTGTAGTGGCTCCTCAGATCTCACTCACTTTACATTTTCTTCACATCATCTGATCACTCGAGGCTGTCATGGTTCCAAGGAGGAACGGAGAGATGATGATGATCTTGTCAAGTTCTGTCTTCTTCGAATGTGGTTTCCAAGACTTTGCATTTGTTTGAACTGTTTGTTAATTATTAACATATAGGATCTCATATTCTTACACTCTTTGGTTTCTCACAATTATAAATTGTTAACAAACTCACGCGTGAAGTTGAAAAAACTGCAAATAATTCCACAGCCAAAACATAAAACGTAAATGGAGGGTGTTATAATTAATATATGATGTTATAATAAGTTTACAAAAAATACATTGATTGAGAAAGTAACACGGTAGAGTATGATAACTGAAGAACAAGAAGAGAATCATCCCCAGTGTCGCTGAATATTCAACTTTTCTACTTGGTAATTGTAATAACTTGCAAGCAAGTAAAACCAAACGAGGAAATAACTTAAGCCAATCATGACAGTGATAATGGCAAGTCCTGAGGAAGGTCTTAAAATTGCATATGTGCCTGTAACAAATGCAATTACCATTGCTCCCAAGGACCATATGGTTAAAGAATGGGCATAATATATCAGAAAAAGATGCTTTTTGGCTTTGAAAACTTTACTAGCTATGTGGAACATGACCGCTAAAACCGAGAGGACCAGAGCTATGGCATCTGATATAACAAATGCTTGGAAAGCTGAATTTTTAATTAGAACTGCTGTACCTTTATTCGAATCTTCTTGGATGTAACCACCAGGTAAGTTTAATCCTGCTGAGAAGGTCACTGTTGCTATCAGTGCAACTACTACTATATACACTTCTCTTTCTTTCTTAATGGAACTACAAAATTCAGCAAAATCTTCGTCACGTAGGCAGAGAACACCTTCTGTATAGGGTGCATTACGTATCTCAGACAATTCTGATACTTCATTCTGCAATATAATTAATATGTTAAAATACCTTATTTTTCAATAAAAAAAAAGGTCTTTGTTGCATATTTGACATGAAAAATTTATTAATTCACAATAAATTAAAAACTTTGATCAAAATAATCTATAATTTTGGGGTGACCTATCATATGATATGAGATTAAAAATTAAACATGGATATTACCTTCAATTGATGAAATTGTTCTCCTCGATTGCGGATGTTATGCATGGTACTTTCTATGAGTTCCATTCTAACTTTCTTCTTGATGAGATCAAATGAATATTGGCTGATTGAGGCAAGCACAAGAAGAGGAGTGTTCCCTCTAACATCTTTTGCATTTAAAAGATAATTTGGCCAATGATATCGCCTCAAGTGCCTGCGAGCAGTTACATTGCACATCTCAAAATGAACATAATTCCATCCTCTATCATCGACTTGTTCAATACAAGTTGGACAAGAGTTTATGATCATATCACTTATTTGATAATGGCCTCTACCAGCTGCCAAATAAAGAGCCGTCATCTTTCTACACCTATCAGAAATGGATGCAGCAGATGCATCAAATTCTACTAGTAACTTTACAATCAAGTGATAACCATAATATGCAGCATAATGAAGTGGAGTCCATCCGTTTTCATCCATTTCTTTTGTCAAACTCAATTTATTTCCGTTTGTTTCTTCTGTCCCACACTTCTTTTCAAGTATCTTTCTCGTTATATCTAAAACAAAACAAACAACTTATCAAGCCTCAAAAAAAGAAAAAACTTATCAAACATGTATGTAAAACACACCTTAAATTGGAAGACAAATAGTTTATGAATTGTTATTGTATTATAATCATTTGATTCACCTATATGCATGCATTTCTTGATTCCCTTAGCTCGTCTGTTTGAGAATCTTAGATATGTAGTGCATTTGATTTATGGATTCACTTCCATTTTTATGTATGTGTAGAACTGACATTCACATATAAAATAAGTAAACTTACCTGGACGATTTCTCCTGACAGCAGCATGCAAAATTGTCATTCCACAAGGGCCCCTATAGTTAAAGGTGGTTATTGCACAGGTTTCTAACATTTCAACCACTATTTCTAAAGAACCTCTCGAGGCAGCGATGTAGAGTGCAGTTTCGCCATAATTATTAACAGAATCATATGGAAAATCATCATCTTCTCTCATTAATAATTTCACCAATTCAACCAAACTACAATTCTGTGCCGCTTCATGCAATGCTGTGTTTCCATCATTGTTTGTCATCCTCAACATATGCTTAACTGCTGTTTTTTTAGCCTCTAAGTCTTCATGCTGGGCCTTTGCATGCTTAATCAGAACTTCGACAATAGCAACAGCTCCTATTTTTGCGGCAACATGTAGTGGCGTTTCACCGTAGTCATTAACTTGGAGCAGTAGAGGTGGACAAATTTCAAGTACCTGATCCACGAACTTGGCTGATGGCCGGTGGCTGAATGCGATGTTGAAATGCAGGAGTGTGTTCTTCATTGGTGTTACAATCAGATTAAGTTGTTCAGTAATTTCCTGTACGTGCTTGATATCACCATCATATGCAGCCTCATACAATTTGTGCTCCATTTATGAATAATGTTTGTCTGGTCAATGAAAATATTAAGTTATCAAGGTATTAATGTACGAATATAAAATCAAACACATAGAGATTATGAAACATTAATCTAATTCTATATTGAAATTGCATCATAATCTAGTTAACAAAAGTAAAAAGTGAAAATTAAAATTGAATAACAAATGAAAGTAAATAATAACAAAAATTAAAAAGATAAATAGGAAAACTTACAAGAAAAACCTGTAATTCAAATTCCACTATTATCAAGAATAACATTTTACTATTTAAATTGTTAATTTCCATAATTTAGAGTAACAATCTATAAACAATCTGATTTTTACTCAATATTTTATTATGTACGAACTAAAAAATTAAACTTTTGTAAACACTTATTTTAATAATAAGGGTTTATATATGTTATCAATACTATATTTTTTTGGGCTCTATTATTCACTGATCAGGAGGAATTTGGTCCAGCCCGAACATCTCAGGGATCAAATAATAACTAGCCCAAGGCATTTGGAAACGGGTTCAAGTCCAAATGAAGGAGATCTAGATATGGACTTGGGTTGTCCAATTTTGTTGTAGATGTGGACTGTAGCTCACCAATCACCGTCAACAGCATACTGAAACCTCCAACAAAAGAGTGGCTACACTTCTAGTCCTCAAAATCGTATATACACCTCTTAATTTATACATTTTTAATATTTCAATATTATTCTTAAATTAAAATTATCAACAACATAATTAAAAGATGATAATATTACTATTATAATTAAATTTATATACTCTTAATTTAAATACCAATAAAAAAATTGATTTATTTTGATAAAGGGTAGTAAAAGATTAAAGTCTTTTGTTATATTTTTAGACGTTTTATAAATAGTGAAAACAGAAATATAGGTTTGAAGAGGATTGAGGTCTTTTTTTTTTTTTTGGATTGGCTAAAGTTTAGTTTGAGTAAAAATTAAGGTTTTTAGTTTTGTTTGTATATAGAGTTTTGATAAAATACAAGAATTTTTAATGAAAATAAGAAAGAGCATAATATGGAGAGATCATAAACATGAAATAGAGTATCAAAACAAACTTTAAAAAAAATTAATTTTTTTAATAATTTAATTTAATTTAATTAATTATCTTTATAATTATTTATTTATAATATTTAAAAGGTAAATAAATGATTGACCATGAATAGTAATACATAGGGTGTAGTTATAAAATATGAATTTTTAAAATCTTAATTGTAAAAATGGTGTATATACTGTTTTTAAGTGGTGGAATTATCGCCACTCCCTTAAAAAATCTTTCCCAGTGTTACAGATAACGAGATCCATCGATTAAAAAATGTATCCAATACAAAGGAAGCTTAGTCCAAAAACTTCAAAACGACGAGTAATTAGTCCAAAAACTAAATCAAGAAATCCAACAAGCCAACAACAGCAAAATTAAAAACAAAACTCATGATTTAAATTGAATCATCAAAGATGAAAATGCATTTTGTACATCAAATTTCAGCTCTTTGTATGCAGAGATGAATTACGAGTAGAGATTAGAGAGAAATGTTACGTACCGTGGATCAAGTAGGAAGAAGTTGTTTCTTCAAGACAACTGGACTAGCTTTGATCATCCACAAGATAGTCAAGTGAAGACAGATATAAATATGAGTTCATGGAGCTTCCACATTTCTCTATCTCTTTATCTTTTCCCTGTATATGATGTATTTAATCCGCACATGAATCTGTCACTACCACGCACCAACTCTTGGAAACTTGTCTGCAATTCAGTAAGCAAGCAAGGCATGTGATTGACTTCTCTACACCGGTGCCTATCCTATAGGACCAATGCTAACGAAAAAACCACAACTTTTTTCTCACTAGTCACTATCACTTTAGCAACCCTGTAAGGATCACTGTTGCAAAAATCGGCGATTTTCCGGCGATAAAACGCTGAACGGCATGCTGCCGGTCCGATAAGGGTGATATCGGCGACAGCAAATCCGGCGAGCCTCGTACCTGGATGGAAGAAAATGAGAAGAAGAAAAAGAAGAAGGTACTTGGTCCGGCGGTGTGGGGGAACGGCTCGAACGGCGGTGGAGAAAGTGTGGCGGTCCGGCGAAGAAGATGAAAAGATGATCGAAGTGGAGAAGAAAAAGAAGAATGAGCTCTAGTGGTGTTTACCGTGTTTTATAGAGAGAGAGAGTGTGTGTGGTGACTGGTGACTGGCGAGGGCCGGCGCATGGAAACAAACATATATGTATAATAGGAGAATTACACTAACTCCCCTGAGGTTTGAAAAATTACAGAAATGTCTAAATTTTGACCCCTAATGCTTTGAAAAATATCAGTGTATGCAATCAGATTTTAAAAAATAATAATTTTTCCCCAAAACAGTACTCACCGATTAATAACCGAATAAATGAAAAATTGCTAACTGTTGTCTCGTCGGTCGATTAGAGATGAGCAATTTTTGCAACATTGGTAAGGATATACATGTGTCCAGTGGTGGATCCAAAAAACTTGTTTTAGGAGCATATAAATAAAGTAATATAAGCATTAATATTCACAGTAAATGTCTAATTTTATTTTATTTTTCATATAGCAAAATTCGATAACATAATATAGTTTAAATAAAAAAAAATATATAACATTAAAGCAAAGTAAATATAAATCATAACGAAATCATTAAAATAAATAAAAAAAATAACATAAACTACGTAAATTTATTATTTACTTAAAAAATTATTAATTTAAATAAGATACAAATCATGTGTATTTATTAGAAAATAATTTCAGTCTAATTTTATAAAAAATAAAATTGTATTTATAATGAACAACAATAAGTTTATACAACGAATTATAAACTACATTCTAAATTTTTTTGAACTTCTAATTTTTATTGATTTTAAATAACATAAAAGTAGAAAGTAAAAAATATATATAAAAAAAAGGTTGACTCATGATAATAAATGGATAATTTTAATGAAATAACTTAAAGTTTAAGATTTTAAAATTGATTGATGGATGTATATTAAGATTTTGGGATTTTTTTTTATAGTTAGTGATAAGATATAAACTTTTATAGAGTCAAAATATGTTATGTTTGAAAGTTTATGTAATTGGTAAGTAATCTGTAGTAAAATGTATAAAAATATAAATGTGTAAATGAGCGGTTGAATAGTAAATGTACACAAAATGTAAAGAGTAAATGTGCAAAGGGAGTGGTTGAAAGGTAAATGTGCATAAAAAGGAGGGGTAATCCCTAGATTAGCCCTATAATGGGTCCGCCCCTGCATGTGTCATTAGTCATTATCACATAAGCTTTTCTTCATTTATTTTGGAAATGTGATAGTGTTATACGTGTTAAATTTTTGAGTTATACATATATAATATTTAAGTTCGGTAGACTTTAATAACTTTTCGAATCATACTTACAGTGTTTTAAGCTCAATAGGTTTTCATAGATTTTTAATAATATATGTTAATACGTCAATTAATAACATTATAATTAAATTTTAGCATTATTGTACATAATATGTTTTACTATAGTATCTTATCTCATATGAATTTCTGGGTCTGTCAATGGTTACATGATAATATTATATAAACAACTAAAGAAAATAAAGAAGAAATAAATTGGAAATTACCTGGTAACATCTTACATTGAAATTGGCATTGAAGCCAATGGAAACTCCAGGGTAACATCTTACATTTAAAACATCATCAAGCAATGCTTCCTCATCACTACAACTGAAGGAAAAAAAACATGAACGGCAATGTTGATTCCAATCAATATATTCAATACCAGTTGATAGTACATATTTCATCATTTTCTAAAAGCCACTGCCTTCTTTGATAAAACAAGCATATGCAATAACAAGTTGGGTCATTGATTATTCATTCAAAAAAGTTTTCTTGTATTCACTTTATATGGATGATCATAAACCATCAACATGAACACATTTTTATGTACCAACATGAACACAATATGTTACACCATCTACCACCAAAATTAATATAAACTCTAACAACTAAAGGCAGAAATCACAATAGGTGTAATTAGAATTTGTTATAATAACAAAAACTACAACAATTAAAGGCAGAAATCACAATAGGTATAAGATATATAGAGTATAAAACCTAACTACAAGATAAATGATTAAAACAGTGTTGCATCGAATAATTAGCTGTCACTTGTCAGAGAGTAACACACCAAAAAATATATATGCAAAAGAATCTAAAATAGGTCCACAAATGTGCACGATTCTCAGCTAAGCAGAACAAAAACAAGAGATGTTATAGGCTCTGTCCTCCAGTATAAAACACCACCAATTAAATTAGAATGATTTTACCAATCACATTAAAATTAGCTTCTTGTATATTTCTTATGGTTTTTCATGCAAATTCTGATTATGCGATCAATAGTATTGGTCAAACTCTGCATTGTTTAGAGTAAAACACATAAGTAGCATTTTACCTCTCTTGAGTGTTGGAAACCTAGTGTATGCATTTGATTATATGGAAACTTGAAATATGTGTAGCATGTTAAATATCACTATAGCACTTGTTTGTGACTAGATTAGTCGGTAAGATTGAATTCCTCTGTTGGAGATTGTTTACAAGCTCTACTACCTTGTTTTGCCTCCACGATCAGCGCAAGAAAATTGCAGCCAACTAGAAAATGAAAAACCAAGTTAAATCTTTCAAACATTGTATTGTATGAATACATGTTACTAGTGTAGTGAATTGTGATCAACATAGTTGTTACTGATTTCAGCTTTCCAAGTTCCAAGTCCATTTCCACTCTCTTTGTAAGTTTTCAACTTTTCCAACTTCTGTTTCTGTGATTTCAGTTGAAGTTGGTTAAGTCAGTTGAAAATCCACTGTCAACCGACTTAACAAATTCCTACTTTCAGTCCATTTGTCTTCTTTATTTATTTATTTATTTTAATTTTTAATTTTTTTATATTTTTTAGTTGAATTCGGCACTTTTCCCCATTTACAATAAGCTAAATTCATTATCATGTGATGTTTAATCTCAAAAAACATCAATTTATCTTCTAAATTGTTGGTCATAGGCTTTAGCCAACTTATCTAAACCACCTAGTTAGTCTTACATCATCATTATTATTATTTGTTTTAACGGTTACATGATAATAGTTTAACTAAGTTAAAAACATGATAATTAAAGTGATGTTTATATTCAAAAAACCATTTAAGTCCAAACAATATTTTTCATTCACAAATTTTGACTTGCCTTTTCTCCCATTGATTTTGATACAATTAAAGTTGTTGTGGACGTCAAACTTGTTTCCTCAAGAAATCAATTTTTACGGATGTGGAAGTGCTTTTTTTCGTAGTTGTGCATATTCAACTAGTGGTACATGTATGAAAACAATCTGAGACAATGAGAAGCTCTTGTGTTCAAAGTAGTGTTTGATAAATGTGAAACAGTGAACGCTAAATTGACATGAAACATGAATCCAATAGCCTTATATTCTTGTATCAATACTTATGCTTTAAGCATGAAAGATATAAGACATATTAAATACATTATCATGTTGTATCAATCATGCCATTGCTCTCAAGTGTACCAATTATGCTTGTATTTTTAACATAGGTCCATTTTATTATAAAGTTGCATTTACCTGATTAAATATATTTGTACTTATTTATTTTATTACGTAATTTATCATTAAAAATGTAAAATGATACGTTTACATTCAAGTGGCTTTGATTAATGCAACCAATTATAATATACATGTCTCTTCGAATATAAGGTTTATTGAAAGAGCAAGGATTCTCTACTAGTTTTTTTGTTTTTGTTAGACTTTTTTATAAATGGAATTTAAGTTTGACTGATACATGAAAGAAAAAATGTAACAATCTTAGTTGTCGATTATTTGTTATGATGATGTGTTATTAAATAATTAA
Organism: Litchi chinensis; assembly: GCA_019925255.1. Taxonomy (NCBI): domain Eukaryota; kingdom Viridiplantae; phylum Streptophyta; class Magnoliopsida; order Sapindales; family Sapindaceae; genus Litchi; species Litchi chinensis. Next base: position 30,654,850 of record CM034466.1, read on the forward strand.
AAGTCTAAAAAAAAAGACATATTAGTAGAGAATCGTTACTCTTACTGAAGTGTAGTGAGATTGATCAGTAAGAGGTGGTTGATATAAATCAATGACGTAAATATCTAATTCAATGTTGGAATAGATGTCTTGTACCTTAGAGATAGTGAGAAAACAATATATATAAGGGTAAGATCGGATGACATAAATTTTGATATAAATTTTGACATAACTTTTCAACCATTAGATTGCAAGCTAATAAATTGTGTAGATCAGTTGTTAATTTTGAATTTGTGCACTTCATCCTATTTTATTTCTACCTTTTATTCAAATAAAAAATTATCAATTCAATTTTTATTTAATATTTTCTTTTCATTCAGTTAACCAAATCATGCAAATAATATATAAATTTAAAGCTCTCAATATGAACTTTCAAATAAGATCCATATTGTATATGTTTAAACAAATATATTGATCAAAATAGTACCAAATCAAAAATCAATTAAAAAAAATAATAAAGTAAATAGAGAATAGGAAAAAAAAAATGAAAGAGAAATTGGTCCACATATAATAATCTGGTGTAACACAACATTTTAACAACTCTGCTCTTCTCTAAAAAAATTAAATCTACACCATTCATTGATTTTCAATCCAATGATTAAAAAATTATGTCAAAACTTGTATCAAAATTTATGTTCTTTGATCCTACCCCATATATATATTTGTATATACATTCACCAGTTTATGGACTGTAACACCCTCCACTCGATTCCCATTAAGATGGAAACTCAAGTCGAATGATGTTATCTTAATCGATTTATTCGTTATTATTTTACATATATGCACTATTTTTTTTTCCGAAAATCTGACAGAATTTCCTCTATTTTTCTAATAAAGCTAAAATTATAAAAACTTACAAATTTAAAAAAAAAACACTTCTAAAATACATTCATTTTCTCAACTTCCATTTCGAACTCTCCGTCCGACTCTAGAATCATTTCACCACACAAACATTTATAAACACAACATTTAATAAAAATTCATGTTAATCGAAAATAAACACTAATTAAATGATAAATAAGAATTTCTTTACAAATTTACTTTCCAAATCAAAAACTTTTTCTATAATTTATATACATTCTCCTTTATAAAATCTCATGAATCCATATACATGTACATGCATTTCCATGTACTTTAACACCACTATACAATACTAAAAATAAAACTACCAAATATGGAGGAATGTGACTCGCGGAAAACGCAGTAGAAGTCTTCTCATCAATCGTTATCTATAGTGCCTAAATTTTAACCTACTCATGGAAAATTCAATACGCTAAATATTTCTACTTAATGGGTGTATACAAACTTTACATTTATCCTTTCATCAAGAATCTCATGTTATAAAACAAAATTTTCAGAAATTCTCAAGCTTTAATCAAAATTCACCAATAAATCTATTTATTAATAATTGCACGTATAAAACACATAAAATTCATTTTTAAGCATATCAAAAATCAAACTTCCAAAATACTCAAATTTTTATCATAATTCACAATAAATCAATTTACCAATAATTTAACTTTCTCATTTCCCAAAAATATTATATGGTAATGCAACCTTTTTACGCTTTCTTAAAATACTATAATAATTCGTCAAGAGATTACTTTATTAATACAAGCACATCTAGAGCACATAATAGACGTTTCCAAGCGGATCAACAATATTTCTTCGAATTTTTATAATAATTCACATCGAAAGCACATTACTAATAAATACATATATAAAACACATAAATTTCATTTTTCAAACATAACTACATGGATTTTTCACTTAATATTCTTCTCAACGCCCTTCGTAAACTCTGACACGATACCATGGATTGGAAAACGGGTTTCTCCGGTATCAGACACTTAGTGACTCCCCGCCGGATCACATTTCACATAATACACCAATTTTGGGACTAGATACTTGGTGCCTCGTAAGGTCCATGAATTCGGTATCAATGTCTATAAGCATATCGGTGCAGTACTGCTATAATCACCCTATTGGCATGTCAAGTTCTCCAACATCGAATACTCGGTGACTACCCGCCGGATCACATTTCACATAACACATGAATTCTAAAATCAGACACTCGATGCTTCTCAAACTCCAAAATTCACAATCTTTGTATAAATAACGCAACGTAGTACTGTTAATATTTCTCTATTGGCATACCAATTTCCAATCCCCACCTACCAATATTCAGGTTTACTCGGGCTCTAAATATTTTTCGATAATTACAAATTTATCAATTCAAATAAACTGTTAATTGCGTAAGTATCAAATCCCATCGCTTGTATCCATTTTCGAATTTTTCTTTTCCAAACCTCAATTTATTATACGTACCATCAAAACATCATGTGAATAACACATAAATGAGAGTGAAATGACAAGGTTACCCCTTGGTTCATCTTTACATAGCATTCGACCAAGGGGGAGTAAAATTTCAAATTTGATTTTCAACTCCATAAATCATCACACACATCATTCGATTATCATCCGTTTAACATGTAAATAAGTTTGAAATGACAAAAATACCCCTAGAACCCTCTCTAGCATACATTCGGCCTAGGGTAGGGATTTTTGAAAATTTTTGTTCCACTTGATTTTTCATCATAAAATTCATTCCATCAACATCCAATTAACATATAATTATCATTTATATCAAATCACCACATCAAGATAACAAAATCATTAAAAAAAAATTTCATTGTTATGCTACTAATGAAATCAAAAATTGAAAATATGTGTACACCAACACCCAATTGACACATAATTGTCATATATATCAAATCACCACATCAAAATAATAAAATCATTGACTTCCAATTTCAATTTTATGCTTACTAATAAAATCGAATTCTTTAAATATATGCACACCAATGACATCATAACTACACTTCAACTTAAATTCATTTTAGAAGCTCATATAACCCATTCAAACATAAGAAAAATCAATACCAACACGTGTAACATAATTGGTCCCTACTCTAGTATAATTACTCTTTAGTTCATTCACTTACATTTTCTTTCCAATAATCACCTCAAATTAATACAACACCACACATAAATTCATCCCAACATTAAATTCCCTCAAATTACATAAATTTTTCCAAGTTAAGCACCTACTAATATATATAACACAACTAAGCTATTCAATAAATTTCATTCCAACAATTAATTAAATCCACATAAATTTTCATATAAGCTTATCCATGCACCAAAATAATTTCATTACTCTAATCAAATATCAACAAATTGATTCAATACACAATTACACCCTATTCTAGCAAAAGTCCATTTTCAGGAACCACACCCGAATTTTTCATTTTCGTTACATCAATTAACCCAAAATCTACCCAAGACTCGTACTATTGTCATCAAACACAAAATCAAACGTAAAATATCCATCCACACACCTATTTTTTGCTTTAAACCATTTTAACACTCAAACTTTCTATTTTAAATTTTTCTTCCATTCATTTGCCACCAAATCAGCTCAAATGTATTCCAAACCTCATACAAACCATTCAAGACAGTATTTAACACCAAAACAACTCATGATAATTATTCAGGACAACACTTAACACCAAAACAGCTCATAATAATTATCAAAAACAGCACTTAACATCAAAACAGCTCATGATAATTATCCAGGACAGCACTTAACATCAAAACAGCCCTTAAAATGATGTAAATACACTTCAATACACTAACGAAAGAATCATGGCAGCTTGTGCACCAAGATTTCGCTACAAAATTCATCTATTTATCCATTTGCATTTTCATTTCAAATATCATTTCAATTCAACATAAATCATCATGTAATATCATCCAAACATCAAAATTCATTCAACTACCTAAACTTTTCCAAATCAAGCACACACACTAGTATATAACACATTAAGTTATCCATTTCATTCTAAGCTCAAAAACGATGCCCAATTACCTCAAATAATCATCACTTTCATCACTAATGCCTTAAAAATCAAAATTTATTAAATGTCATTAAATCTCAACATCAAACCCTAACTTATACATCACTAGTTTCTTAACCCAAAATTATTTTATGCTTCCTTTCCTTTATAAGCTAAATTTAATGATGAACAACCTTTAGTCATGCCATAACATCTATCAAAACTTATTTAAATCCATTAAAAAAAAAAAAACCCATAAAAACTTATGTCAACTAACATCAAAATACTAAATTTCACTTTCTAATTCTTCCTCACTTGTTCTTGATTCTTCATGAATGATCACAAGGGGAAAACGTTGATGGAAAACCCCTTGGATTTGGCCTTCTCTTTCTCTCCTTCTTCTTCCTCTTTTCTTTCTTTCTTTTCTCGATTTTTCTCATCTCCACAGGCTGCACACTTCACTTCACGCTTCTTCTCTATTTCACCGACTTACACACTTTTTCATCATCTCATGCATTCAACTTTATATACTAACCCTTCAATTTACCATTTTGCCCTCAAATATATCTAAAATCACAAAAATATCACTCATAGAATCTTGACAAGTTTCCTCATCCTTATCCACAACGCCACGTGTCACATTTTCAATGATTGCTTTTCCCATGTTTATCTTTTCTTTATCTTTTTTTATTTTGACTTTTTCGAGACGCCCGGATTCGACTTTTCTGACACTTTTTCGAAATCCTTTCAAAATTCATCGGAACCTATATTCGAACTGCCCACATACTTCTGGTAACCTCGGTAACTCTTAAAAGTCATTTCATGCCCCTTTTCGGCTCTCCGTTAATTCACTAAATCGTCATCCATGATTTCTGAATTGATTCTATTTCCATTTGAATCTTTTTTGGAAGCGTCATTTGAGGTTCTAAAATACTCCTTGAGCATTTTAACACTCATTTTGATACTTCTCTAAATTTTTGAATTTTTTGGAAATCCGTTCGAATTTTCGATCGGATCCGAAAACTGTTCTGTTTTACCTCAAACTAACTTATTTTTTATTTATTTCAGTTTCCTTAAACTCCATTACTTATTCCGGAGCTTTTCAACTTCGGGATCCACTTTATGAAAAATTTATTATTCATATGGACACTATTCATCCCGATTTATTTTCATTTCGCTTAAATAGAGGAAATTCGGGACGTTACATACATGCTTTTGGTAAATACACAGTATTAATTATTAAAAAAGAAATCCTAATTTTATTAAAAAAATAGTTTTAATGGTGTTTATTACAAATATATAATATGATGAATTTAAAGAAACAATAGTTTTCATGTTATGTGATTATAATTATATATTACATAAGGTTTTACGTCTTTAATGGGGTGTATCTAGCAAAGGGGTGTGTGTAAGCTTTAGTGGGGTAGGAATACCGTAAAAAGCTATTAGAAAAACTAGTTAGGTTTCAGCTCCTAATGGATATTAATGGGCCTAGTGGCCTACTTTGCCATTCAGCCCAACAAGGCTCACGCTACCATTGCAAGTAAAACTTTATAATGTCACACTTTTAGTTGAACAATTTTATTCTTTTGGTTTATTGATTTAGTTTTTCCGCATCATTCTCAATTCAATTAAACTAAATTCTTAATTATGACCTGCCAAATCTTTGGAAAAAATCATTTAATCGACTAAATTGTTGTTTAACTAGACCTAATTTCGAATTGGACTCGTTAAGTTGACTAATGTTGCTATTTTTTTTCCCTTTTTTTTTTTCTATGAACTCTTTTGCGTGAATCTTTGTTTAATTAAATTAAAAATATTACCAAAGAAGGTTAAAATATATAGCTTCAAAGTTGTTGTAATCAAAATAAACTTTTCTACGCATTCTTATTGGTGACTTTTGTTATATTTTTTTTCACATTTTGCTTTGTATTGTTTTACAAACATATAAATTTGATTATGTCTAAATTTATGTTAATACAATATTAAAATCTCAAAAATATTATACAAAAGATTTGATTTTGAAATGCAAAATTTACACTTGCTTTTAGATACATACGGTGGTGATGATTCGAATATAAAACATTATCAGGTTGAATTTTTTTTTTTTTAAATCACCAAACCACATTTAATCTAAGGAAGTTCATTGTTTTGAGGTCTTTCAAAATTTTCATTTGATTTGAAATGACAAAAACACCGGGATTATTTTGAATTTACTTCCAAGGTGGAGTGGCTCCTCGATTTTCACTCACATCACATTTTCTTCACATCATTTGATCATTCGAGGTTGTTGTGGTTCCAAAGAGGAATGAAGAGGTGATGATGATCTCGTCAAGTTCTGTCTTCTTCGAATGTGGTTTCTGTTATATGTATTTTTCGAACTTATTGAATGGGCTGGTAAAAATCCAGCTTAGGCCAAGTAAGAGGCCCAATAAAGTCAACCCAAATGCAAAGGCCATCAGACAAGGCCCAGATATCAACTCCAGGCCCTATGGGCTCTCCAGTTCGGCCCAGCAATCTCCCCAGCTCGCAGCAACAAACTCGTCTCATAATTAGATCGCAACAACAAGCTCGTCTCACAGCCAGGTCACAGCTCGTTCTACTATTCACAACAAACACAACTCGTTGTTTGCTTATCAACGAGCTCCAGCTCGAGGTCGCAAACCACCATAGATAGAAGCTCGCTCAGGAGCGCAATTAATGCAGTATCTTCCAGAATAGGCAGTTACCTAATCCAACCATGATTCTCTCTCCAGAAACGGAAGTTAATTCAAATTCAAATTCAGTCAACCTTATCTCGAGATAATCATAGTAGTTTCCTGATATTATTCCAACTGAATAGGAAGTGTAATTAATTCATGATTCTCTTCCTGATTTTTCTGGTTTTATTTGAATTATTTAGAAAGTGTAATCAATTCGGGATTCTTTTCCTGTTTTGTTGCAACCAGAATTGTAACGTCTCTTCGCCTATAAATAGGGGTTAAAAACCATTGTAAAAGATAGAGATGGAATATCATACTATCACTCTGTAGAATTTAAGAGATAGACAGTCGTGGACGTAGGCACACTTGCTGAACCACGTTAAAAATCCTGTGCATTCCCTGTTTGATTTCTGGTTCTTTATTGCCTTGTTCTTGTTTTCTGTGTTTTCTCACATTGATTACATGTATTGGGCATTGATTACCCATCGACTGAATTTCAACGTCGATATTTTGGCATTAGAGGAAGGGTCCAAACTGTAGTCTTTTTCATCTCGATTTTCTTGATTCCTGACAACATGGCAAGAACCAGACAAACCAAGTACGTGGGCTCCCAGGCTGACCAGGCAGAGAGCCAGCTCAGTCACCATCAACATGATGCGCAGCAAGTGGAAGGCGCACATATGCATGTAGTAGGAACGTCGTATGGACAAATAGTTGGTGATGCGGCAAACGTACCACCTTTGCCACCACGTCAACTGGTTCCAATCGCCCCAGTAATAGATGGGCAACAGGTGTGGTACCAGAGGCAAGAAGCGCTGGAGAACATGGTCAGACAGCTTACAGAGGCTGTCAATATGTTGGTGCAGGCTCAAGTACAGAACATACCCAGGGTTGAGGTTCAGGCACCAAGGCATGTGCCCCAGCAGCATGAAGCAATGCAAATACCTGAAAGGCTGGCAAGGGAAGTCCTGGGACCTGCGGACTTAGCTCACTCCTTCAATGCGCGCTCTAGGATTGGAGGACACCCTGTTCGGGAAGAAAGGGAGGTCGCACGACCAGCTAGCCTGGTAGTAAGATTGAGCCAAGGTGGAAATCGGTGAGCAGAGGTTGGGCAAAATAGAGCCAGAGCTGCAACTCAGCGATTTAATGATGAACAGAGACAGGCAAAATCCCATCAGCCTGAGGGTCTGTTTGAAGAAGACGAGAGGTATGACCCAGAGCACCTTGCCCCTAGTCATGATCACAGGAGAAGATACGAGCTCTGAGATCCACAAGTAAAGGAGCTCCTTCAGAGGGTCCAGCAGTTGGAAGCACGACCTGGAGCCCCGGAGCAGCATGGGCTCTACGGGGAGAAGACCCCATTTACAAGGGAAATAGAGACGCAGCCTCTCCCTCCGAGGTTTAAGATGCCGAATATTCAGCAGTACAACGGGGACAGTGACCCCTATGACCATCTTAATGCTTTCAACGTTCAGATGGACTTACAAACAGGCAATCCTATGGTGAAGTGTTGGGTATTCCCAGCTACTTTGTGGGATATACCAAGGACGTGGTTCAGAAATCTCCCAATTCGCAGCATTGGTAGTTGGGAGGAGTGCCAGCAGAAGTTTGTTAGTTAGTACAAGGCACTGAGAAGACAGCTCGCTCCATCCTGCCACTTAGCTACTATTTTCCAACGTAAGGGTGAATCTTTGAAGGAGTATATCACTAGGTTCAGACGCGAGGTCGCGAATGTTGAGCATCCATCAGATGAAAGTATCCTGACAGCGATCTCAGCCGGGCTGCGCAAGGATGGAAAACTGTATGAAAGTATTTATAAGTCCCCAGTGAAGGATCTGAGAGAGTTCTACAAGCGAGCTGCGAAGGAGATTAGGTGGAAGAGACCTTCGGCCCGAAGAAGCAGAATTAGAAGAATGAAGCGGGCAGTTCCAGCCGGCCAAAGAGGAGAAATAATGGCAAGAACGAAGAAGGTAGAAACAATGGCTCAAGCAATCAGATCGCCAAAAGGGCGAGGAGAGAGCCAAGGAACGAGCGACCTCGACGTCTGGATCGTCAGGAAGGATACAGTGCCCTAACGATTTCATCGGATAGGATTTTTGCAACAGAGAAAAACATGGAAGATTTTGGAAGGCCCATTCCTATAAGGGCTCCAGTTCAGCACAGAGATCGGAGCAAGTTTTGTGCCTATCATAATGAGGTCGGGCACAATACTTCAGATTGTTGGGCGTTGAAGGACGCCATTGAGAAATTGATCAGGAGAGGTCGCTTGAGAGACTATGTGGCAAGACCTGCCGACTCGCGACCTCATCAAGAACGACCTCATCAGCAGCCCGCGCAGCAACAGTCTCAGCGAGCTTCCGAGCCAAAGCATGAGCCTGCGATAAGAACCATTTTTACCATTCACGGTGGCACCCATATCGTAGGTGATTCCAACATATCACATGAGAGATACGTCCGAGAGGCGAATCACACTTTCCAGGTTAGAGGGTCGGAAAGACCTATAAAAAGAGCAAAGTCGACCTCGGACAAGATTGTATTTACTGATGAAGATGCTAGAGGAATAATCTGGCCTCACAATGATGCGTTGGTCATTCGAGCCAAGATCAGCAACATGGAAGTTAGGCACATCATGATCGATACTGAGAGTTTGGTGAACGTGATGTATAGGAGCTATTTTGAGCAGTTGGGGCTGCGAGCAGAACAAATGAGACCGTCCCTAGAGCCTTTATTCGGTTTCACTGGAGATGTTGTTGTATCAGTGGGCCAGATCAAGCTGCCGCTTACTCTTGGGGAGGCAGGTCGTCAAGCAACAACTCTGATAGACTTCTTGATAATTGACTGTCCATCAGCCTATAATGTGGTCTTGGGGAGACTTGCCATGAACAAGTTGGATGTTGTTACTTCAACAAGGACTCTCACAATCAAATTTCCAACTCCTAACGGTGTCAGTTGTGTTAAGGGAGAGCAGCACTTAGCTAGGAGATGTTATGAAGATGCTGTCAAAATGGGCGTAAGAGGAAAGAAGGTGAACGTGGTCTCAGGGGGCGAGCCACGAGCTATGACTGAGAAAGGAGTCAGTCACGACCTGGACCCTCGCGAGGTAGATGCAGACCGAGCAACTGGGCCAGTTGAAGAACTGGAAGATGTACAAGTCAGCAAGGCAGATCCAGAAAGGTGCCTAAAGCTGGGAAGAGGTTTAGCACCGGAACTAAGAACCCAGCTCGCTGATTTCTTGAAGGCGAACTTGGATGTATTCGTATGGAATCATGAGGATATGGTGGGGATAGATCCAAAAGTGATATCTCACAGGTTAAATATTGATCCTCATTTCAAGCCAGTTCGTCAAAAGAGAAGGGCAATGACAAGGGAACGTTACTTAGCACTGAAAGATGAGGTAGATAAGCTACTAACTAATAAATTCATCAGAAAAGCTTACTACCCGGCCTGGGTCGCCAATCCTGTACTGGTGAAGAAAAAGAACGGGAAGTGGAGAACTTGCATCGACTTCACTGACCTTAACAAGGCGTGCCCCAAAGATAGTTTCCCCTTACCAAGGATAGACCAGCTCGTGGACGCTACTGCTGGCCACGAGCTCCTTAGCTTCATGGATGCATACTCGGGCTATAATCAGATCCCAATGAACCCCGAGGACGAAGAGCACACCTCATTTATGACTGATCGTGGCCTATATTGCTACAAGGTGATGCCCTTCGGTTTGAAAAATGCTGGAGCGACCTACCAACGCTAGGTGAACATGATGTTTGATGAGCAGATTGGAAAGACCATGGAGGTCTATGTTGATAATATGCTAGTAAAATCCAAACAGATAGGTGACCATGTACGCGACCTGGAAAAGATGTTTCAGATTCTGAGGAGCTACTAGATGAAGTTAAATCCTCTCAAGTGTGCATTTGGAGTAGCTTCTGGGAAGTTTCTAGGCTTTATGGTCAACAGTAGAGGAATTGAAGCAAACCCTGAGAAGATCAAAGCATTGATCGACATGAGATCGCCAACCAGGGTGAAAGACGTGCAGAGCCTCAATGGCCAGGTCGCAGCATTGAGTAGGTTCATTTCGAAAGCTACAGACAAGTGTATCCCTTTCTTTGACATTCTGAAGAAAGCAAAGAGCTTCGAGTGGACTGAACAGTGTGAAATAGCCTTCCAGTAGCTGAAAGAATACATGGGGCGAGCTCCACTCCTTTCCAAGCCCAAAGAAGAAGAAAAGCTGATTTTGTACTTGGGAGTGTCACAGCAAGCTCTGAGTGCTGCACTGGTAAGGGAAAAAGAAAGACGCAGCTTCCAGTGTATTATGTAAGCAAACGATTGCAAGATGCTGAAACCAGGTACTCCCAGATGGAAAAGCTCGCTTATTGCTTGGTGATCGCATCAAGGAAGCTGCGGCCTTACTTTCAGACTCATACAATAGAAGTCCTCACCCAGTACCCATTGAAACAAGTTTTACAGAAGGCAGACACCTCAGGTCGATTATTAAAATGGGCAGTGGAGCTCGCACAGTTCGACATCCAGTTTAAGCCAAGGACGGCCATCAAAGCTCAAGCCCTGACAGACTTTATTGCAGAGTTTACAGGACCTGTGGATGATGAAGCTGAATCTTCTGAAGGTCCGACTTAGGAGCTTTATGTTGATGGATCATCCAGCGAGCAGAGGGCTGGAGCTGGAATTCTACTGATCAGTCCTGAAGGCCACAAAATCCTCTGTGCTCTAAGGTTTGGCTTCCAGGCAACAAACAATGAGGCTGAATATGAAGCCTTGCTCGCAGGTCTGCGTTTGGCTAAGGAAATGCGAGCTGAGTGATTGAAAGTCTTCAGCGATTCGCAGCTCGTACTCTGCCATATATTGGGGAAGTATCAAGTCAAGGGACCAAAGATGGCCCTTTACCTCCAGAAAGTTCACGAGCTGCTGGGTGCGTTTCAGAGGTACGAGATGAAGCAAATCCTACAGGCTCAGAACTCGCATGCAGATGCATTAGCTCGTCTCGCGACCACGCGAGATGCAGATTTTCTTGGGGCAATCCCAGTTGAATTTCTACCAGCCCCGAGTACAGAAGAGAAGAATTCACTGATGGCCGTAACCGTGCAGCCCGATTCCTGGATGAGCTCAATTCTCAATTATTTGTAGGATGGAAGGCTGTCAAGTAACAAGCTGGAAGCCCAACGTCTACGAGCTAGAGCAGCCAGATATTGCATCTATGATGATGCGTTGTACAAGAAGGGGTTCTCAGCTCCACTGTTAAGATACATTGATGGCCCTGAATGTGAAACGGTACTGAGGCAGATACACGAAGGCCATTGTGGGAATCACGCTGGGGGGCTGTCTCTAGCTCAGAAGGCACTTCGTCAAGGTTTTTATTGGCCCACCATGAGGCAGGACGCTATCAACTTGGTAAAAAAGTGTGATAAGTGTCAGAGGTTTGCCCAAGTTTCACAAGCTCCACCGGCTTATCTTCAGCAAATGGTGAGTCCGTGGCCCTTTGCAATCTGGGGGATAGACTTGATCGGGCCCCTGCCAATGGCACATGGAAGATGCAAACATGTCGTGGTCGCGGTGGATTACTTCACCAAGTGGGCAGAAGCGAAGGAATTGGCAAAAATCTCCACAACCAAGATTGAGAAGTTCGTGTGGAGTAATATCATTTGCAGGTTCGGGGTCCCACAGCAGATCGTGACAGATAATGGGACTCAGTTCAGCAGCGACCAGTTTCTTAGGTTCTGCAACGACCTCAAGATCGTTAAAAGCTTCTCAGCAGTGGACCATCCACAAGCCAATGGCCAAGATGAAGCCGTGAACAAGATTATCAAGCAGACCCTGAAGATGAAACTAGAAGCAAAGAAATGAGCATAGGTAGATGAGCTTCAGAAAGTATTATGGTCTTACAGAACCACAGCTCGCAGTTCCACAGGCGAGACCCCGTTCTCAATGGTGTATGGGTCTGAGGCCATGATCCCAGTTGAGTTTGAAGTCACATCACAACGAAGAGCAATCTTCAATCCAAATGACAATGATCAACTATTTGCTACAAACTTGGACCTGCTTGAAGAACTCAGGGAAACGGCCAGGTTGAAGGTAGCTGTCTATCAGCAGAGAATAGCGAGGTACTACAACAAGTATGCTCGGATTCGCAGATTCAATGTTGGAGACTTAGTTTTGCGTCTCATCCTGCCTGGAGCCCGCAAGCCAAGTGATGGATCCTTAGGCCCGAACTGAGAAGAACCCTATGTTGTCAAAGCAAACTTGGGGAATGGAGCTTATCGTTTAGCTAATGAGAATGGAGCCGAAGTCCCTAAAGCTTGGAATGTCGAGCATCTCCGCCCTTATTATCAACAAACTCTTTGTTGTATGTAAATTAAACTCATTTTAGTTAATGAAAGCTCCATTTCCCTCAGCTTATGATTCAACTGATTTCACTAAGGTAACGGGCTCCGAGCTTAATAGCTAGCTAAAAAAAAAAAAAAAAGCCTAAAAAGCAGTCGAGGTGACAACCCACTGCAAAGCTCGCTAAAATAAAAGGAGTCTAAAAAGCAGTCGAGGTGATGACCCACTGCATAGCATAGCTCGTTAAAATAAAAAGAGTCTAAAAAAAAGCAGGCGAGGTGACAACCCCTGCATAGCTCGTTAAAATAAAAAGAGCCTAAAAAGCAGATGACTAAGTGCCTCTGCATAGCTTGCTATTGAAGAGCCAAAAAAACAAGCGAGGTGACGACCCCTGCATAGCTCGCTTAAAATAAAAAGAGCCTAAAAAGCAGATAACTAAGTGTCTCTGCATAGCTCGCTATTGAAGAGCCAAAAAAACAGGCGAGGTGACGACCCCTGCATAGCTTGCTTAAAAAAAAAAAAAAAAAAAAACATATAGCTAAGTGTCTCTGCATAGTTCGCTATTGAAGAGCCAAAAAAGCAGATGACTAAGTGCCTTTACATAGCTCGCTATTGAAGAGCCAAAAAAACAGGCGAGATGACGACCCCTGCATAGCTCGCTTAAAATAAAAAGATCTTAAAAAGCAAGTGATTAAGTGTCCCTACATAGCTCACTTAAAATAAAAAGAGCTTAAAAAAGCAGGTGACTAAGTGTCTCTGCATAGCTCGCTAGAAAGAAATGGGTCTAAAAAGTAGGGTCTGTCCTTGCATAGCCCGCTAAAACGAAAAGATAAAAGAAAACGAGGTCGTTAGACCTTACATGGTTAATTAATTTAAACAGCTCGTCAACTTCCATTTAATGGACAAGATCTCAATCTATGCTAACAGATTACTTATTTGAGTAATTACTTGAATTATGAATTACTATATTCGATTAAGTACGAGTTTATGTCATGCTGATTTGCCCACATAAAGAAAAGATATAATACACCGCATACACGATCAACACAGAAAATGCGAAGAAATAAACTTTATTAGTATCAAAGGTTCTTACAAGATGAGTATAAAAGAAAAAAACAAATACATGCTAACTTTGAGCTGGAGGATCTAGGCTCTGAGCTGGAAGATTTGAACTTTGAGCTGGGGGATCTGTGCTCTGAACCAGATGATCGCGGGGAGGAGACGAGCTAGGAAGCTCGAGGTCGCCAGCGGGCTCAGCTTGAGAGGTCGCACCAGGAGCTTGCTTTGATGGAGGAATTGAATCAGATAAAGACGAGGCAGCCCTTGCTTTAAATTCCTCTACAAATTCGAGCCCCACATCTCCAAAGATAGAAAAATCCATCTCCGGATGAGACATCCACAAAGTGTAGAGGAAGTTGCGGCCTGTTTCTTCCTCAGCCTCATCCCTTGCTTAAGCAACCTGCACTTCCAATTCTTGAGCAGCCCGCTCTCTGAAGACCGTTAGCTCTTCGAAGGCATTATCAGCATGACGGTTAACAACCTCAGCTTCTTTCTTCATAGCTTCAACTCGCTGCTCCGCAGCCTCAGCTCGCTGAATGACCTCCCCCACTTGTTGCCTAAGCACCTTAGCTCGATGCTCAGCCTCCTCAGCGCGTTTAGCTGCAGCTTCCATTTCATCAGCTCGCTTTTCAGCTTCCTCAGCCCGTTTCTCAGCAGCTTCAGCTCGCTCCACTGCAGCATCAACCTGGCGATGAAGCACTTCAATCTTATCCTCTACTGTTGAAGCCCGCTGCTCGTCCAGCTCAGCCCGCTGCTCAGACTGCCTCAGTTCTTTTTTCGCTTTGTGAAGCTCATCCCTTAGCGTGACATGCTCATTTTCCATTTTCTTTAGAGCTTCCTCAAATGTCTGCCTCGCAGCATTCGCCTCAACAATCTGTGCTTCCTGACCCTGTACTTTTCCCTCGACCAGAGCCGCTAACTCATCGGTGGCAGCCTGCAGCTCGTCCTCCAATTTTGCTATTCGATCCTCGGTGAGTTTGGTCAATCTCCTACTCTTCATCAATGCAAGGGTAACCTGAAAATTTTACAAGTCAGTACTTGATAAAGTGAAGAAGTCAGACATGAAAAGGAAGATAACTGACTAGCATAGCATGCCGAGATGCGAACTCATCCAGGTTCGTACCCTTGAGGGTCTGATTCTCCAAAGGCCTTGGGTGAGTCAACATAATTGTTGCCTAATTATCAAGGAAAGAAGTCAAATACCTCCCCCTAGGTCCAATTTCGATCTCTGGCCTCATTGGTGATAGAGGCCCTTCAGCTTCCGGGGCATCAGGCTCTATAGTCTTGTAAATAGTATTACGAGTAAAAAAGGTACGCTTAGACCAATTCCTCGTCATTAAGCTACTGGAGCCAGCTTGGGTGGCCTGGTCAGCCTTAGACAGAGTTGCCCCTTTTCCATGTTGGGGAGCGACTTTAGGTGGAGCTTCCCCTTCCTGCGAGTTACAGAACGAGACCAATTGAAGATCTGCAAAAACGTTTGAAAATGGCACCTCGCTAGGGGCAGTGGCCGAGGGAGTTTTTGCCTCAGCAGAAGTTTGTTTAGGCCGCTTTGATGGAGCAGCTGGAGAGGCTGAAGCTTCAATTGGTTGCTTAGTTGGAGTAGTTGAATGCGATGCAGCTTGGACAGGTTGTTGAGAAGGGAACTTCAAAAGAGCAAGTTTTCTCCTGTTAGCTGGAACTCGCCTAGTGGAAGAGACAGGAGATGAAGAAGCAGCTCTTTGAGATGCGCCCGTTGCTGAAGTAGGAGCTGGAGCAGGTGTTGAAGCCTGAGGAACAATTGTATAATGAGGAGAGGGGGATGACTCAACTTGTACAGTGGGGGATGTGCGGGCTCGAGCTGTTTCTGCCCGAACTGGAACAGAAGTTGGTGCTATCTTTGTTTGCGAGGAGGAAGTGCGAGCTGGAGCCCTTTCTGCTTGCACTGGAACAGAAGCTGAAGAAGTTTCTACCCGTGGGGTAATGACAGGCAACTTGAAGACAGAAGGGAGCTCGTATTCTCCCATGTCCGATATGTCACTTTCAACATCGATCATTGGAGAATCCTCCAAATGAGCGAGGTGATAAACTCTAAGAAGAGCACTATCAAATTTGGTGCTAACACTGGCCTCTTCTGATCGTGCAAGAATGTTGAGAGCGCTTTTCTCCTCGCTGTTGAGGGGAGATTTGTCCATCTTTAGATCTGCAAAGCAAACTGTTAAAAAAAAAAAAAAAAAACCAGTTCGTCTCATACCTGGCTCCACTTTAAAACCAAAGTTTTTGAGATGAGCAAGCGAAAGACATGAGACGAAAAACTAGCTCGTCTTATATGCCCCTGCGTTAGACTTGCCATTTACCTCTCCTTAAGACAGAAGATCTTTGTACTTCGATTAACGAGCTGAGAGGTAGAAAATGCCGTCTGGTTTCTCCCCTTTCTTTGCACTCAAACCTTTGATAAAGTAGAAGTTCTGAATTATTTTTAGTGTTGGGGGGCTTAGGCCATTTCGGAGAAAGGCCAGAGCCAACGAAGTCAATTGCGAGTAGGAGTTCGGTGTTAATTGGAATAGAGCGAGCTGGATAACATTTAGAAATCTGATTATGTAAGAAGGAACTGGGAATCTCAGCCCGTATTCTAGGTGTTGGGTATTGACAGTAATAAACTCACTCGAAGGGCAGCCCGCATGATTTTTTGAAATGGGAGACATTGCGCGACAGCCCCTAGGGAAATGAAATTTGCGGACAATCCCCTCCAGCTCGGGGACCTTTATTGTGGACGGGTAGCGAGCAAACGTTTCGCGAACACTCTTTACCTCCCCAGTTCGCTCTTGAGTTGTTGCTCGTCTCGATCTAGTCGTTCTGCTAGCCTTGCGAGCTCCACTTGAAGACATCTGTATAAAAGAAACATTTTCAGGTCGCAGCGAACAGATTATTGAAACGCCAAAATATTTTCTAAGTTCCCTAGTTCGCAGATCGCTCTTACAATGAGGGGCTCAATTTACGACAAAACGATCTGCGAGCTAGCATCCTACAGACCTAATTTAACAGTTAGCATGCATAACAGGCTACAAACAACAGAACAGCTCGCAAACAGGCATGTAACAAGATCAAATCAATAGAAGTTGAAAAGTTTTGTTCAACAAGAAACTCAAAATGGCAAAGTCTCAACAGCAACAGTCTAATATCAAGAACATGGCATGTTCATACCATCACATACATAGGAATGGCGTAATGAAGGCACAATATGATATGAACTCAGCAAAATGAACCAAAAAATTGAAAGTTTGAAGATAGATGGAGGACTTACTATGATTCTTTGATAGAATGAAAAAGAACGACGACTAGAGGTGTTAATCTCGTGAAAGGGCAGTGAATTTTCTGAACTTGGTTGCTTGGTTGCTTCAAAAGAAAATGACGAGTAAAAAGGAAAATGAAGGAGGCTCCACCAGTTTAAATAGACAAGCGAGCTCGAACTCCAACCGTTAGATCTGTCTGATATGTAACCGTCATTAATCCAATGGTGCAGCGCGAGGTACAGCCTTGTAATCATGCAGCCGTCAGTTGAAAGACGTGCACATTAAATACGCGTGTAAGGGACTTGCCAGCGTCGTTTCAGTTACCTCATGCATGACCGCCACGTGTCAAACTAAAAAGACAGAATTTGAAAGGGCGTGGAAGCAATTATACAAGTTGGCTTATCAGAGAAGCTATCTTTTACCAAGCAAACTCGAGCTCCCAGTTCGCAGAGCGAGTTGAGAGCTAGGGGGCTGATGTTATATGTATTTTTTGGACTCATTGAATGGGCTGATAAAAGTCCAGCTTAGGCCCAGTAGGAGGCCCAATAAAGTCAACCCAAATGCAAAGGCCATCAGACGAGGCCCAGATATCAACTCCAGGCCCTGTGGGCTCTCCAGTTCGGCCCAGCAATCTCCCCAGCTCGCAGCAACAAACTCATCTCATAATCAGCTCGTAGCAACAAGCTCGTCTCACAGCCAGGTCGTAGCTCGTTCTACTATTCACAACAAACACAACTCGTTGTTTGCTTATCAACGAGCTCCAGCTTGAGGTCGCAAACCGTCATAGATAGAAGCTCGCTCAGGAGTGTAATTAATGCAGTATCTTCCAGAATAGGCAGTTACCTAATCCAACCATGATTCTCTCTCCAGAAACGGAAATTAATTCAAATTCAAATTCAGTCAACCTTATCTCGAGATAATCATAGCAGTTTCCTGATATTATTCTAACTGAATAGGAAGTGTAATTAATTCATGATTCTTTTCCTGATTTTTCTGGTTTTATTCGAATTATTTAGAAAGTGTAATCAATTCGGGATTCTTTTCCTGTTTTATTGTAACCAGAATTGTAACGCCTCTTCCCCTATAAATAGGGGTTAAAAACCATTATAAAAGATAGAGACGGAATATCATACTATCACTCTGCAGAATTTAAGAGATAGACAGTCGTGGACGTAGGCACACTTGCTGAACCACGTTAAAAATCCTGTGCATTCCCTGTTTGATTCCTGGTTCTTTATTGCCTTGTTCTTGTTTTCTGTGTTTTCTCACATTGATTGCAGGTATTGGACATTGATTACCCGTCGACTGAATTTCAACGTCGACAATTTCTAAGACATTGCATTTGTTCAAACTATTAGTTAATTATTAACACATAGGATGTCATATTCTTTCAGTCTTTGATTTCTTATAATTGTAAATTGTTAACAAACTCACGCGAGAAGTCGAAAAAAATGCAAATAATTCCACACTCAAAACATAGAAGGCAAATGAATGGTATTATAATTAATATATGATGTTATAATAAGTCTACAAAAAGTACATTTATTAAGAAAGTAACATAGTAGAGTACAATAATAAAGGAAACATGAAGAGAATTATCCCCAATATCATTAAAGATTCAACTCTTCTACTTGGCAATTAAGTGAGCGGTGTTATCTGATAGTACAATTCTTTGTTTAAGCAACTTCCAACCTTCATGTAATCCGAATGTAGTAACACCCCAACAGTAAAACAAATAGTGGAAGACGCTTAAGCCAACCATGACAGTGATAATGGCAAGTCCTAAGAAAGGTCTTAAAACTGCATATGTGCCTGTAGCAAACGCAATTACCATTGCTATCAGGGCCCATGTGGAAAAAAAATGGGCATGATATATCAGAAAAAGCTGCTTCGTCTTTGTGGTAAATTTCCCCATGAAGTGGCATGAGACTGCTAAAACCGAGAGGGTCAGAGCTATGGCATCTGATATAATAAATACTTGAAAAGCTGAATTTTTAATTAGAACTGCTGTGCCTTTATTTGAATCTTCTTGGATGTAACCACCAGGTAAGGTTAATCCTGCCGTGAATGTCACTGTTGCTATTAGGGCAACTACTATCAAATACATTTCTCTTTCCTTTTCAAAGGAACTACAAAATTCAACAAAATCTTTGTCACGCAGGCGGAGAACACCTCGTGCATAGGGTTCATCACATATTTTGGACAATTCTGATATTTCATTCTGCAATATAATTAATATGTTAAAATACCTTATTTTTCAAATAAAAAAAGGTCCCTATTATGTATTTGGCATGAAAATTTTATTAATTTACAATAAATTAAAAATTTTTATCAAAATAATCTATAGATAATTTGGGTGACCTATCATATTATATGAGACTAAAAATTAAACATGGATATTACCTTCAATTGGTGAAATTGTTCTTTTTGATCGCGAATGCTGTGCTCAGTACTTTGTATGAATTCCCTTCTAACTTTCTTCTTGATGAGATAAAATGAAAATTTACTGATTGAGGCAAGCACAAGAAGAGGAGTGTTCCCTCTAATATCTTTTGCATTTATAAGATAATTGGGCCAATTATATCGCCTCAAGAATGCACGAGAAGCAGTTACATTGCACATCCCGAAGTGAACATAATTCCATCCTCTGTCATCGACTTGTTCAATACAAGTTGGACAAGATTTTATGATTGTATCACATATGAGATAATAGCCTCTGCCAGCTGCCAAGTGAAGAGCCGTCATCTTTCTACACCTATCAACAATGGATGCAGCAGATGCATCAAATTCTAGTAGTAACTTTACAATCAAATGACGACCATAATATGCAGCATAATGAAGTGGGATCCATCCATTTTCATCCATTTCTTTTGTCAAACTCCATTCATCTTCGTTTGCTTCTTTTGTCCCACGCTTCTTTTTAAGTATCTTTCTCGTTATGTCTAAAACAAACAAACAACTTATCAAACAAATGTTAAACATGTATATAAAACACACCTTAAATTAGATGATAAATAATTTATGAATTGTTATTGTATATTATAATAATTTGATGCACCTATATGCATGCATTTCTTGATTCCCTTAGCTCGTCTCTTTGCAAATCTTATATAGTGCATTTCATTTATGGATTCACTTGCATTTTTATGTATATATAGAATTAACATTCACACTTAAAACATGTAAACTTACTTAGATGATTTCTCTTGACAGCAGCATGCAAAATTGTCATTCCATGAGGGCCCTTATAGTTATAGGTGGTTGATGTACATGTTTTTAACAATTCAACCACTGCTTTTAAAGAACCTACTGATGCAGCAATGTAGAGTGGAGTTTCGCCGTAATTATTAACAGAGTCGTATGGAAAATTACAGTCTTCGCTCATCAATAATTTCACCACATCTGTGGAATTGTCATTCTTTGCTGCTTCATGCAAGACTGTGTTTCCATCATTGTTTGTCATCCTCAACATTTGCTTAACTGCTGTTTCTTTAGCCTCTAAGTCTTGGTGCTGAGCCTTTGCATGTTTAATAAGAACTTCAACGATAGAGACTAGTCCTTCTTTTGCGGCAACATGAAGTGGCGTTTCACCATAGTCATTAACTTGGAGCAGTAAAGGTGGACAAATTTTAAGTACCTGATCCACGAACTTGGCTGACGGTCGGTGGCCGAATGCAATGTTGAAATGCAAGAGTGTATTCTTCATTGGTGTTAGTATCTGATTAAGTTGTTTAGTAATTTCCTGTACATGCTTGATATCACCCTTATATGCAGCCTCGTACAATTTGTGCTCCATTTATGAATAATGTTTGTCTGGTCCATGAAAATATTAAGTTATCAACGTATTAATGTACAAATATAAAATCAAACACGTTGAGATTGTGAAAAATTAATTTAATTCTATATTGAAATTTAATCATAATCTAGTTAACAAAAGTAAAAACTGAATATTCAAATTGACCAATAACAAATGAAAGCAAATAATAACAAAAATTAGAAAGATAGAAAAACTTACAAGAAAAGACTGTAATTCAAATTCCACCATTATCAACAATAACATTTTATTATTCAAATTGTTAATTTCCACAATTTAGAGTAACAATCTATAAACAATCTGATTCTTACTTATTATTTTATCATTTAAGAACTAAAAAATCAAACTTTTGTATACACTTATTTCAATAATTAACATATATATTTTAGAGAAAATTGAGAAAATGACTCCTTTAGAAAGTCAAGCCTCAAAACTAACCTTTTCTAATTAAAGGTAAAAAAAAAATGCATGAATGGACAAAAATACCCTTAATGAGTCAATTTTTGAAATAAATCACAACCTATAGGTTGGGAATCCCAACCCCGAGGTTGGGAATCCCAAATAGAAAAAAAAAATGAATGGACAAAAATGTCCTTAATGAGTATTTTTTAAAATCAATCCCAACCTATAGGTTGGGATTCCCAACTTTTAGGTTGGGATCCCAATCTGTAAGTTGGGATCTCAATCTAAAGGTTGAGAATCCTAACCTTAGATGTTTATTTATTAAGTTTGAGATTCCCAACCTCAAGGTTGGGATCCCAACCTTGAGGTTGAGAATATCAACCTGAATGTTCAATTAAATATATTTCGTAATTAAATAAATTTTTGGGGTTGTTTCGTAATTACAATATTTATCATAGAGGGCGCTTCTTGGGTTAGAAGTGCCCTTAAAGATACTTTTAAAATTATAAAATTGCACTTTTAATTTTTTAAATTATCAAAACTGACCTTATTATTATTTTTTGAATAAAATTACCCCTCCCATTTTTTTCAATATGAAAATCCATAATCTCAATCTCAAAGTTAGAATTCCCTATCAATCCTAGAAATCCCAACCTCGAGGTTGAGATTCCCAACCTTAATTGAAAATTTAGGGTGAAATTTATAATTAAATAAAATTTTGGGGTTATTTCATAATTATAATATTTATAATAGAGGGCGCTTCTTATCCAAGAAGCACCCTTAAAAGTATTTTCAAAAATTACAAAATTATACTTTTAGTTTTCTGAATTATCAAAATGGACATTATTATTATTTTTTAAACAAAATTACCCCTCCCATTCATCCAATATCAAAATCCATAATCTCCCATTCATCAACCACAATTCATCAACATCATCAATACAATTCATCAACCACAATTCATCAACATCATCAATACAATTCATCAACATCAACATTATAACATTTATAAACAAAAAAAAAAAAAAAACAGAAACTGGTTCTGGGTTCGCGACCCAGAACCAAATGGTTCTTCTGGGTCGCGGAACCCAGAACCATCTGGTTCTGGGTTCGCGACGAGCCCAGAACCAAACGGTTCTGGTCGGCGGGTTCGTCGCCGACCAGAACCGTCTGGTTCTGGGTCACAAACCCAGAACCAGATCTGGTTTTGGGTCGAACCAGAACCAGATCGACGAGCCTAGAACCCTCTGGTTCTGGGTCGCGAACCCAGAACCAGATCTGGTTCTGGGTCGCGAACCCAGAACCAGATCTGGTTCTGGTAGACAGTTCTGGGCTCGTCGCCGAGCCCAGAACCCTTTGGTTCTGGGTCGTGAACCCGAGCCCAGAACCATATGGTTCTGGTTCGGTCCAACTCAGCAAAAAAAAAAGGAAAGAAGAAGAAGAAGAAGAAGAAGAGAGAGGGAGGAGGGATGAGAATGGGTTAGGGAATTTTAGAGAGAGAATGAGAGGGAAAAGTTTGAAAGGGAGGGAAAAGTTTGAAAGGGAAAGGGTTAGTGAAAAGGGTAGGTCAGTGTAATTAGTTGCAATGTTAAAGGTATTTTTGTCCAAAATTATATCATCTGAAAAGTCTCACAACTGAAGGGTTATTTCTCAACAAGGTCATTCAAAAAATGTTATATTTGGTTAAAACCCTTTTATTTTATGGCTTATTATTCACTGATCAGGAAGAATTCGGTCCAGCCCGATCATCGCAGGGACCAAATAATAACTAGCCCAAGGTATTTGGAAACAGGATTCTAAGTCTAAATGAAGGAGATCTAGATATGGACTTGGGTTGTCCAATTTTGTTGTAGATGTGGTCTGTAGTTCACCAATCACCATCAACAACATAGTAAAATCTCCTACAAAAATCTTTCTTAGTGTTAACTGATAACCAGATCCATCAATTAAAAAAGGTAACCAACAAAGGAAACCTATCTGATTATTACATCAGGAAACACTAAAAATTGAAATGAAGTTAGACTTTAACATATAAATAAGTCATGAAGAATTATGCTCATCTTTTACGTGAAATATATTATATTTACCTGTTTATGATAAGCACAAAAATCAACATAGTATAAAATACTTACTCACAGCCACGAGTAACTAGTTCAAAAACTAAATCAAGAAATCCAACAAGCCAACAACAGCAAAATCAAAAACAAGACTCATAATTTAAATTGAATCATCAAAGATGAAAATGCATTTATACATCAAATTCCAGCTCTTTGTATGCAAAGATGAATAACAAGTATAGATTAGAGAGACATGTTACCGTGATGAAGTATACAGGAAGAAGTTTTTTCTTCGAGACAAATTGACGAGCTTTAATCATCCACAAGATAGTCAAGTACTGAAGACAAATATAAATATGAGTTAATGGTTTTCCATCTCTTTTATCTTTCCCAAGTATAATGTATTTACTCCGCACATGTACCACCAACTCTTGGAAACTTCTCTGTATTTACTCCGCGCATGCACCCACAACTCTTGGAAACTTCTTCTCATTTACTCCGCGCCTGTGCCACCAATGGAAATTTCTCTGCAATTCAAGTGAGCAAGAAAGGCATTGGATTGACTTGTCTACACCGGTGCCTTTCTTACGGGACCAATGCTAACGACAGAACCACAGCTTTATGTCTCACTAGTCACTATGTATCACTTTAGCAACCCTGTGAGACCGCCATTTGTGAAAAGTCAAAGTCTACACTCCGGTCCCATTAAGATCAATGCTGATAACCATATATGTACAAAGTTTTTGCTCTGTTGTGTAATGGACAATGATCAATGTATTATATTTAATATATATGTATGTTAGCACAAGTGGTAATAAAAGTATGTTTTTGCTATTGTTTCTCGTACTTGTCTTTCTCGATGTTTTGCTTTGGTTCTCGTCTCTTTCTCTAGACTTCCTTTTCTCCTCTTTAATTTTTAGTTTATTTCTTATGTCATTCTATTCAACGGATTTAATTTATTGTCTCATATAAAATATTAATATAATTCTATACTAAAATTGCATCATAATCTAGTTAACAAAAGTAAAAGCTGAAAACTAAAATTGAATAACAAATGAAAGCAAATAATAATAAAAATTAAAAGGACAAATAAGAAAACTTACCAGAAAAACCTGTAACTCAAATTCCACTATTATTAAGAATAACATTTTACTATTCAAATTGTTAATTTCCATAATTTAGAGTAACAATCTATAAACAATCTGATTCTTACTCAATATTATATTATTTAAGAACTAAAAAATCAAACTTTTGTAAACTCTTATTTCAATAATTAACACTTACATATATTATCGATATTACATTTTTTTTTTTTTGGGCTTATTATTCCCTGATCACAAGGAATTTGGTCCAGCCCGAACATGTCAGGGACCAAATAATAACTAGCCCAGGGCATTTGGAAACTGGGTTCAGGTCCAAATGAAGGAGGTCTAGATATGGACTTGGGTTGTCCAATTTTGTTGTAGATGTGGACTGTACTTCACCAATAACATCAACAGCATAGTGAAATCTCCAACAAAAGAGTGGCAATATTTCTACTTCTCTAAAATCGTATGAACATCTCTTAATTTATACCATTTTAATATTTCAATATTACCCTTAAATTAAATTATTAACAAATAATTAAAAGATGATATTATTGTTATTATTATAATTAAATTTGTATACTTCAACTTCAAATCTCAATAAGAAATTTGGTTTATTTTGATAAAAGGATAATAAAAATGCGAGTTTTTTGTTATGGTTTTAGAAGTTTTATAAATGGTGAAAACAAAAATATAGATTTGAAGGGTTTTGAGTTTTTTTTTTTTTTGGTTGGGATTGGTTAAAGCTTAGCTTAAGCAAAAATTGAGGTTTTTAGTTTTGTTTGAAAATATGTTTTTAATGAAATGCAAGAATTTTGAATGAAAATGAGAAAGTGTATAAGATGATGAAACCATAAATATAAAAAGGAGTATTAAAACAATCTTAAAAAAAGAAAATTTGACTTTTTTAATGTTTTAATTTAACTAAATTAATTATCTTTATAATTACTTACCTATTATATTTAAAAGGTAAAGAAACAAATTGACATAATTAGTAATATATAGGGTGTACTTATAAAATATAAATTTTTAAAAATCTTAATAAGATGTAAATACAAAAATGGGTGTATATACAGTTCTTAAGTGGTGGAATTATCGCCACTCCCAACAAAAATCTTTCTCAGTTTTACTGATAACGGGATCCATCAATTAAAAAATGTACCCAATAGAAAGGAAGCTTATCTGATTTTTACAACAGGAAACACTACAAATTGAAATGAAGTTAGACTTAACATATACATATATATGTCATGAAGAATTGTACTCATCTTTTACATGAAATATATTATATTTACGTGTTTATAATAAGCATAAAAATCAACGTAGTATAAAATACTTGTTCGAACTTCAAAGCGACGAGTCATTAGTCCAAAAACTAAATCAAGAAATCCAACAAGCTAACAACAGCAAAATTAAAAACAAAACTCATGATTTAAATTGAATCATCAAAGATGAAAATGCATTTTATACATCAAATTCCAGCTCTTTGTATGCAAAGATGAATCACAAGTAGAGATTAGAGAGACATGTTACGTACCGTGGATCAAGTAGGAAGAAGTTATTTCTTCAAGACAACTAGACTAG
Source organism: Litchi chinensis (assembly GCA_019925255.1). Taxonomy (NCBI): domain Eukaryota; kingdom Viridiplantae; phylum Streptophyta; class Magnoliopsida; order Sapindales; family Sapindaceae; genus Litchi; species Litchi chinensis. The sequence continues at coordinate 30,681,093 of CM034466.1, forward strand.
CTTTGATCATCCACAAGATAGTCAAGTGAAGACAGATATAAATATGAGTTCATGGAGTTTACACATTTCTCTATCTCTTTTAACTTTCCCATGTATATAATGTATTTACATGTATCTGTCACTACCACGCGCCAACTCTTGGAAACTTGTCTGCAATTCAGTGAGCAAGCAAGGCATATGATTGACTTCTCTACACCGGTGCCTATCCTATAGGACCAATGCTAACGAGAGAACCACAACTTTTTTTCTCGCTAGGCACTGTCACTTCAACAACCCTGTTAGGATATATATGTCTCAAAGTCACTATGACATAAGCTTGGGGAGTTTTCTCCGTTTATTTTGGAAATCTCGTAGTGTTATATGTATTAATTTTCGAATCATACATGTATAATGACTAAGCTCGATAAACTTTTATAAATTTTTGAGTCATACATATAATGTTTTAAATTCGATAAATTTTCATAGATTTTTGGTAATATATGTTAATACATCAATTAATAGCATTATAATTGAATTTTAACATTGTTATACATAATATGGTTTGCTCTAGTGTCTCATCTTATATAAATTTTTAGGTCCGTCAATGGTTACATGATAATATTATATAAACAACTAAAGAAAATAAAGAAGAAAAAAATTGGAAATTACCTGATAACACCTTACATTGAAATTGGCATTGAAGCCAATGGAAACTCCAGGATAACATCTTACATTTAAAACATCATCAAGCAATGCTTCCTCATCACTACAACTAAAAAAAAACATGAACAGCAATGTTGATTCCAATCAATATTTTCAATGCCAGTTGATAGTACGTACTTCATCATTTCCCAAAAACCACTGTATTCTTTGATAAAACAAGCATATGCAATAACAAGTTGGGTCATTGATTATTCATTCAAAATTTTTTTCTCGTATTCACTTTACAGGGATGATCATATACCATCAACATGAACACGTTTTTATGTACCAACATGAACACAATATGTCACACCATCTACCACCAAAATTAACATAAACTATAACAACTAAAGGCAGAAATCACAATAGGTGTAATTAGAATTTGTTATAATAATAAAAACTACAACAATTAAAGGCAGAAATTACAATATATATAAGATATATAGAGTATAAAACCCAACTACAAGATAAATGATTAAAACAGTGTTGCATCGAACAATTAGCTGTCACTTGTCAGAGAGTAACACCCAAAAATATATATATGCAAACGAATCTAAAATAGGTCCACAAGTATGCACGATCCTCAGCAGAGCAGAACAAAAACAAGAAGAGATGTTATAGGCTCTGTCCTCCAGTATAAAACACCACCAATTAAATTAGAATGATTTTACCAATCACATTAAAATTAGCTTCTTGTATATTTCTTATGGTTTTTCATGCAAATTCTGATTATGCGATCAATAGTATTGGTCAAACTCTGCATTGTTTAGAGTAGAACACATAAGTAGCATTTTACCTCTTTTGAGTGTTGGAAACCTAGTGTATGCATATGATTATATGGAAACTTGAAGTATGTGTGGCATGTTAAATATCACTATAGCACTTGTTTGTGACAAGATTAGTTGGTGAGATTGAATTCCTCTGTTGGAGATTGTTTACAAGCTCCGCTACCTTGTTTTGCCTCCACAATCAGCGCAAGAAAATTGCAGCCAACTAGAAAATGAAAAACCAAGTTAAATCTTTCAAGCATTGTATTGTATGAGTACATGTAGCTAGTGTTGTGAATCGTGATCAACATAACCACATAGCAACATAGTTTTTACTGATTTCAGCTTCTTCCAAATTCCAAACCCATTTCCACTCTCTTTGTAAGTTTTCAACTTTTCCAACTTCTATTTCATTAATTTCAGTTGAAGTTGGTTATGTCAATTGAAAAGTTTATTTTCAACCCACTTGACAGATTCCTACTTTCAGTTCATTTGTCTTTCCTTTTTTTGAATTTTTTATTTGAATTTGTAACTATTCCCGATTTACAGTCAGCTAAATTCATTATCATGCAATGTTTAATCTCAAAAAACATTAATTTATCTTCTAAATTGTTGATCATAGGCTTTAACCAACTTGTCCAAACCCGCTACTTAGTCTTGCATTGTTGTTGCTGTTGTTATTATTATTATTATTTTGTTTTAACTGTTACATAAATATTAGTTTAACTAAGTTAAAAACATGATAATTAAAGCGAAGTTTATATTAAAAAACTATTTAAGTCCAAACAATATTTTTCATTCACAAAATTTGACTTGCTTTTTCTCCCGTTGATTTTGATACAATTAAAGTTGTTGTGGATGTCAAATTTGTTTACTCAAGAAAGCAAATTTTACGGTTATGGAAGTGCCTTTTTTTCGTAGTTGTACATGTTCAACTAGTAGTACATGCATAAAAAACAATCTGAGACAATGAGAAGCAGTTGTGTTCAAAGTAGTGTTTGATAAATGTGAGACAGTGAACACTGAATTGACATGAAACACGATTCCAGTAGCCTTATATTCTTGTATCAATACTTATGCTTTAAGCATGAAAGATATAAGACATATTAAATAGACTATCAAGTTGTATCAATCATGCCATTGCTCTCAAGTATACCAATATTCATGCTTGTATTTTAACATAGGTCCATTTTATTATAAAGTTGCATTTGCCTGATTAATTATAATCATATTTATCTATTTTATTACGTAATATATCATTAAAAATGTAAACATGTTTCTTATTCGAAGAGACACAGACTTCGAGGAAAAGTTTATGGCACATAGGTTTGATCAAAGATTAATGCATGTCTCTCAGAGGTTGTTGTCAATTTCTTTTCTTTCATTTTTTTTTTAATCAAAAGCCTCCTTGACCTTGAGTAAACCATAACTATGTTTTAATTAACTAATGTCTTTTCTCTGTTGTTTTCAATTTTGCTTAATCTTAGATTAAATGTGATGAAGTGCTTTTGTAATATAAATGCTTTTAGAAAAATCGTACATGAAGTTGGTGTCTAGAAAGCAAAGCAAATCTTATAAGATTGGTCTCATATCAACATAACAATTAAAATGGACATAAATATATTCATTATACGAAAAGCACAAGCAACGTAACTCTCTGCAACAATGGTTACAAATTTCGAACGACGGCTCCCTTCAGACAAGAAACTCGTATAGGACTCAATTTATAAGATTAGTAAACAAGTCCCTGTAAGTACTGCTAAGGCATTGAAGCCATTGAAGCTCTGCAATTTCTGTCCATTGCCTGTTATGTACCTCCCAACATTGAAGTACCCTACACAATACAGGCCATCAAATTTATATACATGAACATCAGAACATATGAGGAGCAAAACATAAAATTTTGCCATGTATACATTTATATATAAATAAAAATTACCATCATATTTTTAAAAAACAATCTGTACATATCATGATTTTTTATTGGATAGATATATAGATAACAAGCTACTATTGTCTGTAACAGATAAGATGTACCTCTTTGGTTGGTATAGCTGCAACCCATATTGAGTGCAGTTCTTGTATCTCCAACTCTTGCTTTGTTGTAGAACAAGAAGTTTGAGAAAGCTCTATCAACACAATTTAGTACAAACTGTGTCTCAGCCAAACAAGGTCCATTGCAGAACAATTCAGTGGCTTCAAGAGGCACATGTATGTTTCCACTCTCATTCAATCTAAATTCTTCTTCACAACCATTGTAAATCTGTGCATGCATGGTCATAAGCAGTAAATTATCAAACATCAAAAATGAATTCTTCTATAAAAATTAAAAAAGATTGGTAGTAAGTTTCTCGAACAAATTATGAAAGTTTATGATAAGTAACTATACATCATCTTGGTGAATGGAAAGGGAAACAACCACTTTTACTAAAAAATGGTGTGTTAATCTATTACTAAATTCGATTATCTGATAAGATAGAAATGTCGACTCACAAAGCTATTGCTGAAACACAAGAGGGCCTTTGCAATCATTTGGCCAGGGTTGTCATCATCCGCATATGAACGTCCTGCTTAACATGGTTTCATCCAAAAAAAAAAAAAAAAACCATGGAGATTATCAAGAGTGTTGGAAGAGTGTATAAAGAGAAAAATCATGCAGTTTCTCAAGCTAAAAGAAGGGAAGGTAGTGACATTGTGTCAATTGGTCGCATGCATGCATGGTAAGTACTAATCGTCACCTGAAGAAGAGCAAAGTATGGCCATAGAAAGCAAAATGAAGATGCAACATTCTCTTGAGAGTGCCATGAACGGAAGAGAATGGATGACAAGAGATGATGTTGGAATTTAAGAGGAGAATTTCAAAAAAAACAACATAAGTTGGTTGATATAAAACAAAAACAATGGTTGGAATTTGGGAAGAAATAAAGGATATAAAAGAAAGAGTAAAGTGGGTAGACTAGTCACCAACTTGAATGTACATAATTTTTTTATAACTCAAGTTGCCATTTGTGTTTGATGACAGAAGATTTTGGTTCTTATATATTATCCATTCCAGTTTAGTACAAGTTCTCTACCAATAAATTGACATGAAATTTGAAAAATGAAAAACCAGGGTCGTATGTGGAGATGCGGGGTATCGATCCCCGTACCTCTCACATGCTAAGCGAGCGCTCTACCATCTGAGCTACATCCCCAGTTGATGCAATAAAACACTATAGATACCCTTCTCACTAGAATTTCCAGTTGTTGGGACAACTTCCTAGGATGTGGTGGCTTTATGGGTGAGATAAAAATGATTCTTAAGCATATCCCTCGTTTAGAATCACCTTTACCATTGACCTTTTTTTTTTTTCTTCTAAGGGTGAAACTTACTTTGGGACAATTTAAATATGAACGTTACCAAAGTGTTATTTATGTTTTTTATTTTATTTTATTTTTTTTAATGTATAAGTTGATGGTTGCTTTGAAGCGGTTCGAATACGAATATTGCCAAACGGAATGAGGTAATGAAAGTAGACTTTGAATTATATCTCATTCTCTCGAACTTTGAATTAATTATAATGGTCCAAGAATAATATACAATTGCAACTCTAATTAACTTGTTAAAAAGATTAAGTCAATGGTCATAATTAAGAGAAAATGGTTCTAGTTTTGTGCTATAGAAGCATCTATATTCAAAAACCCAATTGGTAACATTATAAATATTGAAATAATTATTGTTAATTCACTGAAAAATTAACTAACTATAGAGTCAATCCGCAGCTTGTTCTTCCTGTTTTTTTTTTTCCTTTAATAATACAAATATCTATTATAATAATCAAAATCCCTGAAATCAAAACTCTAAGAAATGATTCGAAACACAAAACTATTTAACTTTACTCCCAACTAGACGAGAAAAAATGACTCACACTGAAGTGAGAAAACTATCTTCTAATTAGAGGGACTTAAATGTAATTTATCAATATATATATGGATCAGACTGATATTGTCTACATTGTCAATATTATTACTCGAACCGCAGTCTTGTCTTGTAAGAAAGCACCAAGTATTCAAAAGAGAGTAAAACAATTTTGGTTAAATTAGCAGCCAAACACCATAAATTTAATTTGATTGCTTGTTTCTAGCTATCCATGACACGTTGCCTGAATGTAGATAGCCAACCACCTATATATATATATGTGTGTGTGTGTATGTATGTATATATATATTATATGCCACTCACATAATACAGCTTGTCTGCATTCCGTTGAAACCACAAGAACAAATCATGATTCTTCCATCAGTCTCTACTTACGAACGAAGTGGACATACAGCCTTCGGTCTTTTGGTGAAATATCCAAATCTCTTTTTATCCATCAGGCTCTGAACTGACAATAACAACTAAGTTTACTACTTTGTTAGTCAGAAAATCTATGCTACAACCTTGACAGTCAGACGATCTAAATTGACAATATCGACGAACCTAACAACCTTGATAGTCAGAAAGTCCAATAGTGGTGACACATTATACATTTCTACAAACCTGGACAACTTCTCACCCACTCATTCATCAGAAATGCATCTGAAGGACTGACTACACAGAAACCTGAGAGATTCACTGGGCCAGCCTTTTGTTGAAGGAATTCGAGATATGCAAATGGTCTAAATGGCGTACATATAATGCTGAGGAAAACAATGATTTGAGTAGTCAGCAGGAGGGTTCTCATCCACATCACAACATAAATTAATATAAAGTGCCATTGAAGCAGGAAGGGTGCATATGTATGTCATTTCACAAGGAAAAGATGGGGACAAAATAAGTATCTCCAACTCAAAAGGACAATGTATCACCTCAATTCAGTGTGAAATGACAGTTAACAGAAAAAGACCACGAAACCTAGTTTTCTACTTCTTTCTACTTGATGTACTGAGAGAGCCACTTGAAACCATCTCCATACCCCATTTTGCGGACAATGCTGCACATGAATACCTCAAGAGGACGAACATTTGAGTCGCCTAGATTCACCTTACCCTTGCCGGTGGTGAAGTTGGTGAGGCCAAGGTGATATCGCAACTCATCTTCTGAGGCAGCATACGGGATATCAATCTTGTTGCCCAAGATGAGGAAGGGAACATTGGTCAATGCCTCATCAGAAAGAAGGGCATCAAGTTCCCTTTTTGATTCAGCAAACCTCTCCTTGTCATATGCATCTACCAGGTACACAACTGCATCCACCTTCACAATGAATTGCCTCATATCAGTTAAAATCATTCCTACTAATTGAATCATACAAGCAAATATACCAGCACAATGAGACAATTACACACACACACATTTAGATGATTACAAACATGTTAAACAAAATCAGTTCGAAACATGGCTTAGAGTACTCATCACTAAAATAAAATAAGGTGTGACAGAAAATCAGAAAATCTAAATGGAAGTCACTGCATGATTTCTGTAAACATCAAATAAAACAGCAAGAAAGTTCATATGTGCGGCAAAGTACTATTAGAACACCTTTTAAAGGTGCTATCAGCGAAGTCCCATTTTCATTTGTTCTTTGCTTCCTATAAATCAGAGTAATCACAAAACATATTATCATCTAGGATTACAAGCCAGTAAAGTCTTTCACATTTAAACTAGCCAACAATTAGACAACTATCTGTAACAAATCTTTGCTACTCTTAAAACTTCTTTCTCCCAAAAACGTGTTTCCTAAAACATTTTTCAGAACAATGACATCACAAAACACCTCCATTTTCAATCACCACAAAACATGCACTTTTCTAGCGAATCTCGAAACCAATTTGCATCCTCATATCACCTTTCGTTTTAAGAAATTCTACACAGAAGAAGAGTCTAAACAAACCAACCTCCACACCACTATATCGATTCCCACTATCCATACTCAATGTACCAATTCCAAAATTACTTAACTATTTAACAAATCCCACCACCCTTACCACTTTTAACCAAGAAAACAATTCAATCCCCAATTATAAATAAACTATCAATTTGAACACGGATCAACAAATAAGTTGCAGAAATGAATTAAACATAGAATTCTCAAAACCAACCCACATATAAAAATTTTCAAAACAAATCCATTCAGGCACACAATCACATCAAAAACCCCAGAAAAAAAAAAAAAAAAAAACATTTTTTTTCCCAATTCAATGCAACTACAAAGATCATCAACAATCAAACAAAAACAAAAATTAAATAAAATATAGACCTTTGCATAGTAATCCTTCCACACTCGCCTAGCAATCTGATGACCCCCCAAATCAAAAGCCTTGAACTTGATTTTCCCAATGCTCAATTCCTCTGATGTTGGATACTGGGTTGGCTGGTGTTGAACTAATCTCTGTTTCACCAAACAGAAATCCCATCAAAATTAAAATAAATAAATAAACCCTAAAATTTATTTATATAGAGAAAAAAGAGAAAAAAGAAAAAAGAAAAAAGAAAAAGAAAAAAAAAAAAAACCTCGTCCTTCAACATGTGAAGCAGAGTGGTTTTGCCGGCGTTGTCAAGGCCAAGAAACAAGATCTTGGCTTCTTTTTGCCACAAACCCAGAGAGGCAAGGATTCCATAAAACCAATCAAACAAAAACATCGATTTCCTTTTAACTTAAAAGATCGTTTTTTCCCACCAGAAATGGGTCAACAGCGAGAACCCAGATGGACTTCGATGCGAATTTGGGTTCTAGAGAGAGATTGAGAGAATTTGGATTGATTTTGAGATACACCGCCACCCACCACCTACCCCAGAAATTTTTGACAGGGAGAAGTTGGGGTTTTCATTTGCAGGCACGTGTATGGAGTGTGGGTGAGGTGGCCAGTTTTGATTGGTTCGGAGTGGGATTGCGTTGTTGGACCAATCAGAATTGGGTAGGTGGTGTGGTTGGGTGGGGTTTGGGTTTGGGGCCGTCGATCGTGATTTCGACGGTTGTGATTTGGGGATTGTTTTGTTGTTAGGGTGTGTAGTTGGGGAATGTGATTTATTGGCTGTTTTGGTTGGCGCGATGTTTACATGGCATATAAATCACCTCGAGAAACGATTTATATATGGATTGTATTTCACGTGTGTTCACTATCATGATGTTATATAATTGGACGTACAATGTTACATGTTAATAAAACTTTGTTTTTAAAATTTAGATGTATATGTAATTCTGGATTTAGTTAATGTGAAATGCTAGAGGGTACACATTAATATAATCTTTGGATAAATCAGACGTATCATATCATTCGTAAATTTCTTTGATAAGAATATTCATCATGCTATCATATACGTTTAATAGTGATTACATTGCTATTATTTTTTGTTTTGTTTCATTACATTATAATTCACAAATATCAATTACATTTTTGTATATAATTACAAAGTAATAAAAAATTTAATGACATTTATAATCACTTGTGGTCAAGACTATCAAGGTTAAACATTTATGTAATAGGAAATATATTAACACTAATTGTTACATGTCTATAAAGATATACCGAGATTAAATTACATATGTGATCCAAAATTCTGCTCACAGATATATCATAAAAGTACACTAATCACAAAAAGAATAATGTTACACTTCCCAAAATTTGTCCAAAAATTTTATCAAAATAATATGATAAACTGATTTATATCATAAGATTATCAAGATTAAATATTTATGTAATAGGAAATATATTAACACTAATTGTTACGTGTCTATAAAGACATACTGAGATTAAATTACATATGTGGTCCAAAATTTTGCTTATAGAGATATCATAAAAAGTACACTAATCATAAAAGAATAATGTTACACTTCCCAAAATTTGTCTAAAAATTTTGTCAAAATGATACGATAAACTTATTTATATCATAAAACTATCAAGGTTAAACATTTATGCAATAGGAAATATATTAACACTAATTGTTACGTGTCTATGAAGACATATTCAGATTAAATTACATATGTGGTCCAAAATTTTGTTCATAGAGATATCATAAAAGTACACTAATCACCAAAAGAATAATGTTACACTTCCCAAATTTTGTCCAAAAGTTTTGCTAAAATGATGTGATAAGCTGATTTATATCATAAGACTATCAAGGTTAAACATTTATGTAATAGGAAATATATTAACACTAATTGTTACATGTCTATAAAGACATACCGAGATTAAATTACATATGTGGCCCAAAAGTACACTAATCACTAAAAGAATAATGTTACACTTCCCAAATTTTGTCCAAAATTTTTGTCAAAATGATGTGATAAGTTTATTTATATCATAAGACTATCAAAGTTAAATATTTATGTAATAAGAAATATATTAACACTAATTGTTACGTGTCTATAAAGACATACCGAAATTAAATTACATATGTGGCCCAAAATTTTGCTCACGGAGATATCATAAAAGTACACTAATCACTAAAAGAATAATGTTACACTTCCTAAAATTTGTCCAAAAATTTTGCCAAAATGATGTGATAATCTAATTTATATCATAAGACTATCAAAGTTAAACATTTATGTAATAGGAAATATATTAACACTAATTGTTACGTGTCTATAAAGACATACCGAGATTAAACATTTATAATGACCATATTAATTTAAGACAATGTAGTATTAATAATATGATAATTATATATAAGTTTATCACATTATTTGAACAGTAAATTTGGATATACTTATAAATAATATAGCTTCATTTTATCAGTAAAAAAAATGTATAAATATTTAATAAAATGTAAATATAATATTGAGTAACATTTATGAAACATATCAAAATTAGTTTGTTAAATGTGTGGCAACAAAATCTTTTTTTTTTTTAAATGCATAATAATGTCAAATTGCTTCACTCATTAGTCATGATATCCGATTTCGGAAAAATGATCTGATTGTGATGTAATAAGTTAGAATTAAAGTAATGAATTTTTTTTTAATGAATTTCTTATTGACTTCAACTGTTCAACATCCAACATACTTTTTGTCGGTCAAACATTTTGAAACTATTGAAAATGTTGAATTTTGTTTTTACTTTTCTTCAATTTTCCCAATGCCATTTTGACGTTTAGAATGGGCATATAACCTAATGCATTTTTTAAAACATTTTACGTTAACTATTCATTTAATGTGCATTGCAGTCCATCGTCTTATTGGATGAATTGGTTGTACCATTAGCCTAGGAGAATCAACTCCCATTCATTTGTCGCAGATACAGAACTATATCGAAACGATATCAGGTATTTATCCTATTATATATATTTATTTATTTTAGGGTGATTGATAAAAAAAATATCCATAAATACCTGATATCGTTTCTATATATATACTGTATGCTTATCGTGATGTATCTGAACTTTGCAAAGTTAAAGTAGGTTTTAATGAAGTGTTTAGCTACTTTACCCAAAAAATAACATTATTCATTACTTTTAATCCTTGATTGACTTCAATAATCATCAATTTAAGGGTTACAATTGATAGATAATATCATTGATTGGATAAAGTAATTAAACCAATTAATGAAAATCTATACTACTTTAAAGGTTTGAAGACATTACATTTAAAACGCATCAAAAGTAATTAGTGAAAAAATGAATAAAACTCTATACTACTTCAATAATTTTTTATTATTAGTTTGTTTTTTTAAGTTGATATCGATTGGATCATAGGTTTGATGAGGCATGTTGTGTTAGTTTGGCAGGAACCCAACCAAACACTTATTACGAAAATTAGGTAATAGTTTGACAAGACCTAATGGAATCAAATACTACTTGTATCCCATGAATGAGAAACAAAAGTAAGAAAACTAACAATTTGGAAGAAACTACTAGGATCAAACAATATTTGTGTCCCATTATTGAAGAACAATTGTCAAACACTATTTACGAAGAATAGGTAACAATTTGACGAGACTTATTATAATCAAACACTACTTATGTCCCATGAATTAGGAACAATGATGGAAGACTAACCACCTTAACTATTATATGCATTTGGTGGGGATTACACTTTCATACTCTAGGAGAATAGAAAGATATACAACCACTTGTGTAAAAAGGTGAGTTTTTTTTTTTTGTTTTCTTTTCTTTTTAAATATTTTTTAATTTTTCGATAAAACTCAATGGGATGAAGTTGGTAGACAAAAATAATTATGACGCCTAGTGACTTAAAAATGAGCTGTACAAAAGTCAAATAATACTAGATGCGGTAATATGAGTTATGGTGTTGTCTTATTGTCATTAACTCTTTATCTATCTCAAATACAACCCATTTAAATTATCATGTTTTCATCAAACACATTAAATTGATAGGTGGTCTAATTATAAGATCCATTTAATTCATTAAATTATAAATCATGTCAATTATGTAATAAAAATATAATGTGATTAAATTTATTTACCTATAAAAATTTTGAAATAAAGTAAATTACAAATTGGCTATTTGATTGGAAACAATTTACTAATTGAGTAAATTTTATCTATTTATTACAATTTGGTTACCCACTCCCAATCAAAAAATGTTAATTTTAACAGCTACCCTAGTCAAATAATGAAATGACTATAATGCCCTTGAATTATAAACAATATTAAAAAAATAAATTAAAATATTTTTTTATAAACTTAATATTAAAAAAATAAAGTTAAAAAATTAATTTTATTTTTAACTTCTTCTCTTCTTCTTCCCATTGGTCGACCTTCACTTCCCCATCGTCGATCTCCCTTCCTTTTCCCGATAGTGCTTCCTCTTCACCAACCTCTTTTGCTTCTTCTTCCCTATCACTAACCTAGCCCCGAATCATCATCGGAGCACCGGTAGTGCTTCCTCTTCCCTTCCTCTTCCATCTCTCTTCCCCTGAACAAGTTTAAAACCCAGATGATGTTGGTTATTCTGGATGTGGGTGTGGTTTGTGGTAATGATGTTTGCGATGTTTTGGGTGCTTGTTTTTCTCTTCTTCTTCTTCTCTTATTTTTCTTCTTCTTTGAATCCATATTTAATCTGGGATCGTTCAAAACGAACTCAGATTTCTGGGTTCGTCTTGGTTCAAAACGAACCCAAAGATTTTTAGGTTTGCTGTGAATGAACCCGAATTTCTGGGTTCATTCACAACGAACTTAGATTTATGGGTGTTGTTTGATGATGATGTTAGGTTTTGATTATTGAAGATGTTGGGTTTTGATGAAGTTGGCTTTTGATGATTGAGGATGTTGCGTTTTGATGATGTTGGCTTTTTATGATGTTGGCTTTTTACTTTTTCGGATTTGATTGAAGATAATTTTGGGGATTGATTGAAGATGATGTTTGAAGAAGCTGATGTTTGGGTTGATTGAAGATGATGTTTGAGATATCTACTGGATGTTTGAAAAAGATGATGTTTGGGATATCTACGGGTGTTTGAAGAAGATGATGTTTGGGCTTAATGGAAGATTGAAAATCAGAAATCAATTCCTGGTTTTTATTTTTTTTCAAATTAATCTCCATAATGGTCATTATTTATTATTTTTTTATTTTTAATTTTTTACTGTAAAATATAGTTAAAAGATAAAAATACCCTCAAATTTGTTAAAGTTGACTAACCATTGACTGACCCACACTAACGGTAGGTGGGTAATTTGTAATAAACATATAAAGTTGAGTCTACCTATAAAAGTGTTTGAACTAGGTAGCTAATTTGTAATTTTCTCTTTAAAATATTTTAAACTTTTTTAATTTAATTATATAATCAAATCCACCAAACCCTTATAATAAATGAAAAACATCAACTCTGATAGAATGTTGATTCAAAATAAAATTTGAAATAACATAACTAATACTTAATCCTACTAAATAAATTAGTAGGTGAAGAGGGTAGAGCCCAAACACTACACGTTTACTTAACAAGTTTAATAAATTGACATGTTAGTAACTCAAATCCAATTAGGTCTAATTTGATTTCATGTCATGTTGATGATTGTCAACTTTAAATAATGACTAACACAAATTTTAATACAAAAGACATTAAACAAAACTACAAATTTTAAATAAAATATAGCAATAAATACATAAAACAAAAAGCTTTTTTTAGCAGCATCATCCAATATGACTTAATAGTAAAAAACATTTATTTAGTTTGATATAACTCTAGATTCGAACTTCGAACTGTTCCATCACAAATGATATTTATTAAAAAAAATGGAAAATAAAAGAAAAGCTTTGTTCGATTTTTAAAAGATAGATGGAAGCCAACAAAACTAGGAGAACTAGGATTTTGGCATACTCAAGAATTCATGAAAAGATTTTCTTGACAGATTTATAATCACTTGAATAGAGTATAAATGATAGAGAAATCATCAATAAAATTTGATCCTCTTAATTGTTACCCTTTGTTTAGATAAAAAGAAAGAAAAGGACTTTGATATTTTACGTCTCACTTTGAGCCCACCGAAGGGACACGTGAGTGACATACAATCAAAGTTTATAAGATAAACAAAGTCTTAAAGATTCATTATTATCTTTATTAAAAATATTATCATAGTTTAAAGATTTGATTCAATCCATCGCATGCATTAAGTGCCACAAATCACACTCAAGGCATATTAGATTATTTTTCTAATCATGTTTTATTATAATCTAGTGGTGAACGAAGGCTTTGAACTCTATATAATCTTTAGATTCTCATTTTCTCTTGTAGAATACTATGCGAGAAAGAAACTACCAAATATAAAATTACCACATAAACCTTCTAGAGCCCTCTTTTAGATTATGATTCTAATAGTATTTTTGGTATTTTATTTCTGCAATTTCTTATAAAATTTGACAATAATAGATGAATTGTTTATAGACACATCAAGAATTTTCCGTCTTCTGAATTGGACGTCGAATTCGAATCAGGATTCGATGTGACGAACAAACTCCCAGTTTGTCACATTCACAATAGTGAAAGCTTTTCATCACAAACTTCAAAAGATGATCATATCCAGCTCTATCCTTTTTGTCCTATTCTATAAATTATTATATACATTTTAACTTGTCACTGGCACATTTTTACGAATATATATAATACAGCAACGAATTTTCTGATATAAACTTTAAAATGTGGTTCAAATAAACTCCTAGAAATGAAAAGAAAAGACCCTCATACACAAGTATGAATTGCTTCAAATTGAACCTATACTAATATGAAGGTATGACTTAAATTTTGACGCTCAAATGAGAGATAAAAAGTGGTGCCAACTGTACTTTCCATTAGCTACTTAACTTGTCCTATTTTATAAATTATTTATATACATTTTAACTATCTCTTTTAAGAATTTATTTAGGTATGAAATTTTAACTTTTAACTTTATTAAGATTTCAATACATATAATAAATCTATATATAAAAATAATAATAATAATAATGAACATGTTATCTTCTAAACTTTAAAACCAAATAAATCCTATAGAAATCTTTAAAATTTTTATACACTTACATTTTATTAAGTAGTTGTACACATTCTTCATTTTTATCTTCAATATAAATATAAAAGTGTAAATGATTTTTTTTATTCCATAATAATAATTATTTAGACCTTATAAAATAATATTTAATTTAAATAGATCTAAAAAATTCTAGATTGTAAAAAAAAAAATCATCCTTAAAATATCATTTGCAATGTCCATTTGACTGCTTTACTAGTTAGATAATCTTATCTATTAGTTATATTTATTGGATTAACTATAAGAGTCATTAAAGCTAATTCGTAATTGTTTTGTAAGGTTAGTCAAATCCAATTTAAAAAGAAAAATATCATCTTTTTAAGGTAGTGTAATTTTTCTATAGTTATCATGTCACTATTCAACAAATATTTCGATATTCAACAGCAGCCGAGAGCCCACCGTCTTGAAAACCAGCAACTCAACCAAAAGACTAAAAAGCCCTCAAGCCACCAGCAGTTTTACCGGACTTTGATATATAAATACCCTTTCACTTCCACCACCTTATCCTCACATACAACCTCAAAAATCTTCCAACGTCCAACTACTAATTTCAACCGTCCGATCAAATCAAATTCTCCGGCGAATGGCTGACGTGGCAGCAAAAGAGCGGAGGATCGTGGTGGCAGTTGATGAAGGTGAAGAGAGCATGTATGCTCTCACATGGTGCCTCAACAATGTTATCTCTCAAAATTCTAAAGATACCCTCTTCCTCGTTTATGTCAAGCCTCCCAAAACCGTTTACACTGCTCTAGATGGCACAGGTAAAGTAAACATCAGTTTCGATAAATATAAACATATAGTAAATATCATCATAAATTTAAAAAAGGTTAAGGAGACAGTCGAAAATGTTATCGATATTTATTTTATTGTTAACATGTTTGTGTTTTCAGGGTACCTGTTTTCATCTGACATATTGGCCACCATGGAGAAGTACAGCAATGACGTGGCTGATGGGGTGATAGAGAAGGCCAAGAAGATGTGTAGAGAGCAGGGTGGCGATGTGAGTAAATTCTTCTGTTTTGTTGAGGGTGTTTTGGTCATTTTACTGTGAGATTTTTTTACTTCGGTCGGTTTGACAATTTTGGCCCTCTGTTTTGGGTTAGGTTAAGGTGGAGGCAAGAGTAGGGGATGGTGATCCAAGGGATGTGATCTGCCAGATGGTAGAGAAATTGGGTGCTGATGTGTTGGTCATGGGAAGCCATGGCTATGGTTGGATCAAGAGGTGGGTCCCCTATTTCATCTTATATATTTAAGATTTGCATTAGTATGTGACATTTTTTTGTAGAAATTATTATATTCAAACACCTAACTACGTATGCTCAGAAGTGGTTTGCCCATTCAGTCAAGTCCACTTTACTCCCTCACCAAAAGTAGAGGTTTGAGTACTTGTCCTCCAAAAATATGGATAATTACCGTTTAACCACTTTTCTGTGAGCAAATTATGCATAAATCTCTCCAAATGGAGACAATTTTTTCACTCAATGACTCTTTTGCCCTTAATTCTTAAGAAGTAGAATATAAATAAGCGTTGAGTTCTAAATTATACTTTAGAGTCGTATCAATATGATCCCTACAATTGTAATATATATTTGTAATGTTAGGAAAAAAAAACTACGTATCATAGTATACACTGGCAAAACATAAATGTCATGCCATTCATTTTGGACATTAAAATGCAAGTGTAGTGAAGCCTAAAATTATAGGTTAAAACATGGTCATGATATTTGTATTTTATCAAAATGCACCTCATATCTATCTTGCTTATACATGTGTAAGTGTAAGAAACCCCTCCAAACCATACTGTTAATAATATGTCATTTAAATAGGTGACGACATGCTACCGATTGCTTTGCTAATAACTTGCATATTAGTGAATATAAACAACTTTTATATCATTTATATGTGATATTGTTATACAAATTGATTATTAAATACATCCATGATATAAACATCTCCTCTTTCGTGTATGTGGTTGCACTTATCTCCCATTTTACCTTAGTGGAAATGGCTTAAGTCTCACCAATTACATTTTATAAACTTTATGTTGGTACATATTTGGTTTCAAGTATTCGTACATAATTGTTTTTTATTATTGAAAAAATGTTCATAATGTAAACACATATCTATAATATATAACAATATCTAATTTTGATAGGTACGAACAATTTTTTGATTTATTCGTTGTCAACTTGAAAAAGAAGAAAAATCTTATCACGTGAATTATCACATGAATTCATCGAGGATTACTTTACTTTCCTTATAAAATTGAAAGTGATGGAATAATTTTGTATTACAAGAACCCACTTGCGATTTATTATAATCCAAAAGCATGAATTAATTAATTTTTGTGGGGTTAAATTGAGCAATATATTAAGAGAAACATATTCTTCTTGTTGCAAAAAAGAGAAATCTATCTTTTATCACTTTCATCCAAGTATATTTCTTCCTCTCCTCAAGCATAAATTCCACATTATTTTTTTTTCACTTAAAAAATAATTAAACAATAATCTAATAATTGTTTCCAACTAATAGTTTATTTGATTGGAGACTTTCTCTAATTAATACATCTTGAAAAAAGAAAAAATTGAATTTTTTGAGTTTATATGGTTACAAAGTTGATTATATGTAATTTTACAAACAGTCTTATTTTTTTATGATATTATGCTAAGAGGATTATTTATTTATATCTATTATTTAATATTTTTGTGTATTAATATTGTTTTAATTAACAGGGCTTTGTTGGGAAGTGTTAGCAGCCATTGTGCACAACATGTGAAGTGTCCTGTCTTGATTGTGAAGAAGCCAAAATCCAATACTGGAACCAAATAAAATGATATTTCCGATTTCTGTCTCCAATCTTGTAAATTTGTAATGGTTGACCTTTCTATATGGATTCTACTGTTTCTTTTTTTTCCCCAAATAAAAAAATAAAAAAAAAAGATTCCAGTGTTTAATGTAAGTATATATTCATTTGGTATATACAAGTATATGTATGTTCACGTTCTTGTTTGTAATATTTGTCCTAATATGTTGTATATTAATCTTGGCCTCCTTGTAATTTTTCCTATGAAAATATTTCGTACTTGATCCACCTTAAAAATGTTTGTGAAATCCTGCAATTAGTGGTTATCATTTGATCAAGTAATGGTGTGCAATCAAAAGCACAATATTTGTATAATAGTCCCAATTTTTACTGTTTGAATTCAACAAAAAAATTGTAGATTTGGCCATTTGTATCATCCAAGTAGTTACGAGTAAGGTCCACTAATTACATTAGCAATATGTTTTTGAATTTTTAAAATATCCAAAAAGGTATCATTCCTCCTTTCTCTCTGTCACTTTAAACTTTAAAACAGATTTTATGCAAGATTATCTCTCACTTCCAAATCACCGTTAACATTTTTGTTGAAAGTTTTGAAAGGATAGATTTTATACTAAATTCTCTCTCACTTTCTAATCACCACTAACAATTTTGTTAAAACTATTGTTCACCATTCAAAACTTTTTCTTTTTATACAAGTTTGTAAGTGTTCAATTTCAATGCTTATACTTTTTTACTTTATGATCGTACGTACAAAATTATCAAATAACATGCAAGATATATACTATAATAATTTATAATATTACAATATGATAAATATGTTTTCATAAAAGATAGCATTCATTTTAATTATAATTTGTACTTGTGATGCTGGAAAAAGCGAATTTTATGAATGTAGATGTTGTAACATGCAAATAACAATATGTTTTGAATTTTAAAATATCAAAAAAAGGTATTGTTCCTCTACCAATTCAAACTTTAAAATAGATTTTATGTAAGATTCTTTCTCACATCTTGATCACCGTTAACATTTATGTTGAAACTATTGTTCACCATTTTCAAAACTGGTCCCTTTTTTTTTTTTTCCCATGTAAGTTTGTAAGTGTTCAATTTCAATGCTTGTACTTCTGTTATTTTATAATTATATGTGCAAGATTATCAGACAACATGCTAAATATATACTATAAAAATTTATGATATTACAATATGATAAATATGTGTTTCTAAAAGATAGCATTTTTTTAATTACAATTTGTATTTGTTACGCTTGAAAAAAGTGAACTTGATGAATGTAGAGAATAAGTTTTGAATTTTAAAATATCCAAAAAAAGATATTGTTCCTCCTTTCTCTCTACCAATTCAAACTTTAAAACAGATTTTGTGCATGATTCTCTCTCACTTCCTAATCACCATTAACATTTCTATTAAAACTACTGTTCAACATTTTCAAAACTGGTTTTTCTTTTTTCTTTTTTTTTTTTCATACAAGTTTGTAAGTGTTCAATTTCAATGTTTGTACTTTTTCACTTTATAATCATACATACAAGATTATCAGACAGCATGCAAGATATATACTATAATAATTTATGATATTACAATATGATAAATATGTGTTTACAAAAGTTGTATTTTTTAAATGACAATTCATATTTGTGACATAGGAAAAAGCGAATTTGATGAATGTAGATGTTGTAATATGCAGATACTAAGCAGCCATGAAGTTGAAGTTCAATCCAAAGAGGCTCTGCCCAAAAATACTTCTGAAGCCTCTTTATTTTATCTTTATTTTGGTAAAAGTGTTCTCTCCAATTTTGTTTCTTGTGCTGGAAGTTATCGTAGCTATAAATGTACTTGAAATCTTTACTAATATATGACTAAAAATGTTGCAGGGTTTCTGTGGATTTGTAACCTTGAAGTTGTGGTTGATGACCAAACAAACTGAACAAGAATCTATCAGGGAATCATATGAAGTTAGAAACAACTCCTTTTCTGAGATCGAATCCACTGCCAGACTGCTGCTTCCTCTCAATGCTTCTGCAATCAATTTAGCAAGATCTCTAAGTTCATTTCTGAATGGCACTGCACTTTCATTTGCTGCCATTCAAGCTAAGGTTGGTTTCACAACAAACAACGCACAAGGGTATACTTTGTTTACTTTCTTGAGAATTTTTTCCAATTACAGACTAATCTGTCTAGTTAGAAATATATATATAGTGAACGAAAAACCCGTTCGGGGAGATTTTTGATATATTTCAAACCGTGTTATTAGCCATGAAGGTGGATATTGAATATGTGGTTGTTTCTGTTTTCTCTGTTTTCAGGTTGCTCCAACATTGTTTCTAGCACTTTCAACAATTCCTCATGTGACACAGGTTTCTTACTTAGGATTGGATGGCCTAATGTTCTCATATTACAAAGACGGTGGTGAAACACATGCTGTGTACGCCAACACTTCATTGTCTACAGTAGGCTATACTCAGCCTGTAAATCGCGACACGGGGAAGTTGTACGGGGAGGCAGTTGCTTCAAAACCAATGATTTCTGTGAATGAGAGCTGGTTTCAACAGGCCTTGAATAGTACAGGCAGTGGATATTCTTCACTAGGGACCAAATGGAACAAGGCACAGGATAGCTTGTTTCTCAACCATGTAGCTATGGATGGGAGGGGTGTTATCTCCATTGGAATGCCTGAAAATTATGTCAGTGATCGTTTTGCGGCCTTGGATTTTCATGGAGGGGACTTCCATTTGGCTGCTGCAGACGGAAGAGTTATCATGGGAACAAAACTTCAACATATCCGAATAGTTGTGGTGCAAAATAGCTCAGTTTTGGTGAGATCTTTATCGAAACGTAACGGTCTTGTTAAAGGGTCTATTGCTTACCTTTCTTGTGTGCCGAATAGTGGCCAATTGAGTCCTGCTCATGGGAAAATCTCGGGAGTTAAGTACATTTTCTTCTGCTCCACACTCGAGGTTGCTGGAGTCCATTCGGTATGTCCTTAACATTTTCTAAGTAAAGTGTTCGACAAAATTCTCGTTTTTGAACTCTTGTCATTAGTCTTGTATGTTAGTGAATGATACTGATTATATTACAAGTTGTCTAGTTTTGGAATCTTTAAACCTCTTACAAGGGTATGAGTTGTTTTCAAGGTATATGTCTTGGCTTATTCTAGCAATGGATTGGCAAGTCTCATGAGGAAAGATGGCAGGATAGCTTCTATGCTTCTCGTGTTTATGTATATGGCTGTCATAATCGCGATTAGTATTTTCATTTTCATGATTGCTAGAGCTGCAAAGAGGGAAATCTTCTTATGTGCTGCTCTTGTAAGGCAAATGAATGCGACACAGCAAGCAGAACGCAAGAGCATGAACAAAACTTTTGCTCTTGCAAAGGCAAGCCACGATGTGCGTGCTTCACTAGCAGCCATTACAGGTTTGGTAGAGTTTTGTCAAGACAATGCCAATCCTCATTCTGAGTTAGCACAAAACTTGTGTCAGATAAAAACCTGTACAGATGATCTCCTAGGTCAGTTTGTCTTCATCTTTCCATGTCAGGACGTAGTTTGCTTGCATATGAAGTGCTTTTTACATACTAGGAATTGTGGTATAACATTTATTTACTCGCCATTTTGGCTTCACTTGTGAATTAATCCATTATCGAATCCTATGCAAAGATGTTACTAGAAATAGCCATTTTTGTCATCAATTGCGCTATATATATATATATATATGGACTATTTGTTGCACTGACTATATTCGGTTGTGTTTGTTTAAAATGGTTCAGGTATATTGAATTCAGTTCTTGAGATGAGCAAAATTGAAGCAGGAAAAATGGAACTTCAAGAAGAAGAATTCAACTTGGCTCAACTCCTACAGGAAGTAGTTGATTTGTATTACGCTGTGGCAATAAAGAAAGGCATAGACGTTGTGCTCGATCCTTCTGATGGCTCTATTCTAGGAATATGTCTCGTAAGAGGTGATCGTGGAAAGCTTAAACAGATCTTATGCAACTTGCTTAGTAATGCCATCAAGTTTACATCAGATGGCCATGTCTCAGTCCGTGCAGTTGTCAAGAAAAACAGTTTTGAGAAGGAGATTATTGCTTCTAATCGTAACATTATTTCGAAGTGCTTATCATTCTCTTTCTTCAGGAATAAGGAAGGCTTCAATAGTTTAGATGCCCTTCATTCGGTTGAGCAAAGTCCTAACGTAATGACGTTTGAATTCGAGGTGGATGACACAGGCAAGGGAATCCCCAAAGACAAGCAAAATTCTGTTTTTGAAGAATTCGTTCAAGTCAAGGAGACATCTCTTGGACAAGAAGGCACCGGCTTGGGGCTCGGTATTGTTCAATCTACTGTAAATACTTTTTCAAGTCATTTGAGAGCAAAATGAAGATATAACGCTGCTGCTTATTTGATTAATCAAGTTGAGTTCGTAGTTACATTTGATGAAAGGAGAGATTACAATTGTTGACAAAGAGCCCGGTGAAAGAGGCACCTGTTTCAAGTTCAATGTTCTTCTTACCATATGTGAGCTTGGGTCCAATGATGGTGGTGAAGAGTATCCGAAAACTCAGAATGATTGGTATCAAAATAATTTCCATCAACATTTCACATCCTTCTGGAACCCTGCACCAAGACCTGAGGGATCACGCATGATTCTCTTCATAGCTGGTGAGGAGAGGAGAAGAGTTTTGAAGAGGTACATTGAGAGCAACTTGAAGATAAAAGTGACAATTGTGAAGCAAGAAAATATTCTTCATCAAGAGCTGAAAATGTTGAAGAGGAAGATGGATCCTTCCTATGTTAGTGGACATTCAGGGAAGATTGAATTGAGTTGTATTACGAGCACTCGACAAGGTCTTCATCCAACAACTCTGATACAGCAAGTGAAAGCAACTCAAGAAGTCTCTCAAGTTTCACATTGGTGGTGATTGATGCTCAAGTTGGTTTTTCTTCAGAGTTGTATCGAATTTTGACCGACTTCAAGAAAGAAAACTCTGCAGGGTGGGTGTGTAAGGTCGTTTGGTTAAGTAATCCATTCATCGGCAGAGGGCATGAAGAGGATTGCCTAGTTCCTCCTTGTGATCATGTGATAAACAAGCCATTTCATGGATCGCGCTTGGTTGAAGCACTAAAACTACTACCTGAATGCAAGAATACATCTCAGTGCAATGTCCAAAAGTTGAAGATTGAAACAACACCTCAAGAAGTTCAACCTTTCGTAGAAGTTAGTCCCTCGAAACAGTTGAAGATCAGCTTTGGAGCGGAGACCGGAACTTCTTCACCCTCTCAATACACCACCCCACTCAAGCAAATACTAACACAAAGTGACAAAAAGGGCAATGAGAAGCCTTTGAATGGGAAAAAAATTCTGGTTGTTGAAGACAGCAAAATTATGCTAAAGTTGACTGTCACTAATCTCAGGAAATATGGAGCAGATGTTGAAGTCTGCACAAATGGGAAGGAGGCCTTTGATCATGTCAGCAAAATTCTCAGTGATCAAAGGAAGGAAGGACATTCCACAACGCTCCCATATGATTATATTATGATGGATTGTGAGGTAACTTCACTAACTTTATCTCTAATGCCTTTTGCATTTGCATAGTAGTCAACTTTTTTGGACCACATTTGTAGAATGTTAATTCAACCCGAAGTACTTTCTAGGATTCTCCTATAGCAAACAAGGAGCCCTCAATTGCATTCACAAATATAACAACTTTACTATACAAATCCAAGTGGTTTCCAATTTCATCCATGACTTGATGAAAGTTCTAATAACGGTGACCAGTTAATCTAGTTGGTAGTTATTAACAAAGCTAAGGTTCAAGTTCAAATCCCTCTTGTCCCAAGTTGAAAAAAGAAACGGTTAGGAGATTATTAAGAACATGTTCTTTTTTAAAATTTTATTATTGTTTTCGTTTTTGCTCCACAGCTGCCAGTGATGGATGGATATGAAGCAACAAGACTGATAAGGAAGGAGGAAAAGCACTACAATGTGCATGTTCCAATAATAGCATTGACAGCCCATGCAATGGCTGAGGAAGCATGCAAGACTGCTGAAGCTGGAATGGATTTTCATTTAACCAAGCCATTGAAAGTGGACAAGTTGCTGCAAATCATCCAAACATGGGAGGAAAAACAGAAAAATATTTGAAAGTATTGCCCAAATTTGCTCATTTCTTGGGTAAAATCACAACAAAATAGCAGCCATCATGGCTTCTTTTCTAGTGCACAAGAAATTTCAAGTTCCAGTAAAACTTTTTAAGGTATGTTTAAATAAATTTCACAATGTTTCCTACGTTCCTTCATTTCTCAATATGTATATAATGCTACAAATTTCAGCCAAAAAAAAAAAAGGGAATAACTTCTCATTTAGTTGAGTTATCATTTGTGTGGATTCCGAATAATTTTATCATTCTTATTCTCCGTAAGAGCAGGCTACCCTTGGTGTGGACTAAGCCGCAGGTTTCTCAAGGTCAAGTTATAATTTTCATGTACGTTTTGAGTTTTTTCAATATCATTAGATCAGTTAATTGATAATATAAGATATTGACTGACATCATACGAATAGTGTGATTTTTTTAATTTTTTAATTGAATGCTGATGATATATTTTAAAGTTTGATTAAGATATCTCTTTTTAATATTAATATCCAAACTTGATGAATGTTTCAAGCTATTTTCTACTTCATTATACCCCTCAACAAGCACTAAACAACTCTAAAAGACACAGATTGGCAGTAAAAGAAATTGCATGAGAAGTCTAAGTTTTTTTAGTTTGTTTTGATTTCTATTATTCATATGAAAAACATGTTTATTTTAATTTTTCGTATCGGATCTTTAAAATGTCAGGGTCAACTCTATTCCCATCAAAACTTATTTTTCGATGAACTTTTCACCCCTTGAATTCATAGAGGTTAGTCCATTGAAAATTATTATTTTTTCGAAAGTTCTTGATAGAACGCCAATTTTACCTTCAAAAAGGATTAATATATGTTTATCACCACACAAAATTTTTTAAAGCACTCAAGAGATGGACAGGTTGGCCATTTGAAATTTTAGTATTAGCTAGGACCGGGAACCAATGATTTTCATCCATTGTTATTATCCTTCTAAAATGAGTTGCAGAAATTTAATAAAATAATGATGCGAGATATATATATGATGGTACTTTAAATGAGATTACATTAAATGTAAATTTTAATCATGATAATACACATACATGAAATGAGTCATTAACTAGCAGATCCATATATTTGTCTGAGTTTCTTGGCCACATCTATCATTGCTGGTCTCTCATCTACAGAAACAGAGATACATTTACGGGCAAGATCTTTAAAATCTTTCAATTGTTGCTGTATTTCTGGATATGACTGGTCATCTCCAACAATTATGGGATCTATTATCTCATCAAGCACGTTGCTTTCATTATATTTCTTCACATGATCCAGTAAAAAATATTCATCACCATTTTCACGACGAGCAGGATCAGATATTCTCTGTCCAGTCAAAAGCACGTATAATAATACTCCAAAACTAAAAACATCGCTCTTCTCATTTACAACGCCTGTACTCATGTACTCAGGTGCAATAATCCCTGGTGTTCCTCTTACCTGATCTTTTATGTAAGTTTCACCTTCAGGAATCGTCATGGATAACGAAAAATCAAATAGTTTGACAACAAATTCTTCATCAAATAAGATATTTGAAGGTTTCATCGCTCTAAAAACAATTGGCCTAGGAAATCCGATGTGAAGATATGTAACTACATTAGCTATCTCTATTGCAATCTTTAACCTATCTTTCAATGACAAAGGCTTAAAAATGGACTGACGAGGGCTATAAATGTAATCAGCAAGAGTGCCATGCTCTATTGATTCGAAAACTACAATAGGAAGTTGAGTCTCTAGACAACATCCAATCAACTTCGATGCATTCTTGTGACACATTTGTGATGCAAACACAATATTATTGAAACTCTCTTCCTTTGCATACCCTTGATCGCTTTTAAACTTCATAATAGAAATTGGACGATTTTGCAGGAAACCTTTATACAATTCATATAAGGAATCCGATTTTATTACCTTCTGTTTGTCGTAATTGTTTGTTGCTCTCTTCATTTCTTTTGCAGAGAAGATTCGAATCGGGTTATATTTACCATCAGAAGATGCAATTAACTTCTCTAATAAGACTGCACCATTCTTCATGAATGCTAGTCCATCTGCCTTCTCCCAATACTTCTTTTTTCTCAGAAACCAAACCATCTCTCCTACATTCACCAAACCAACAATATTTTTTCAACGTCTTATCTAAAACAAACTGTATATACATACATAAAGAGAGATTCAAAGGACATATAATAAATTTACTTTTAATCAACTTAATACATAATATATTAGTAAAAAGGTAATATTACTCGTACCTTGTTGATGGCAACTTCAGAAACTGATTGATTTTTTTGAGAAGCTTGAATTTGCTGCTCTGCAATTGAGAACTGAAGTAGTATAATGATGCCAAACAACTTGTTTCAAGTATGGAAAGAGCCGAAATATTGCTTGATTCACAATGAAGAAACAAGTTGGCCACATGGAAGCTTTTGACTTTCAATATAGCATATGGGTTCCGTAAGTCAAAGAAAGTGGCATGGTCTTATTTGTCTTTACAAAGGAATCCATCATCTAATAAAAACAATACTGTTAAGGATTCACACCCATTATGCACATACATATATGTATATATACATATAGCGTCCATCATCAGTTCCTCTTAACTTTTGAAAATTATGATAAATCAATCAAATTCATTTATTGTATTTGAATTAAATAGAAAAAAATATATTTTAAAAAAGAGAATACAATTAATGAATTTTATTGATTCATTTTAATTTTAAAGTAAGGAAGCACTAATGGTATAACTATAATATATATATATATATCTCAAAAAATTTACCCTAGGGAAGTGCCTTCGTACCGGAGTTGCAATTGATCGATGCGGTAGCAGATTCTTGCCTACCTACTTGAAACCAAGTACTACTAATACAATGATCTTAAGATCGGCAAAAAAAAAAAAAAGTACTACTAATACAATGATGATAGCTATTCCTATGATAGATATATAGGTTTAACACATACATCTTTAATATTTAAGATTATGATACGTAGTTAAATTAGATATAAAACTCAACTCTCTACGCTTTGAGGTTGGACCCTCATAACTTAATGGCTTCCTCAACTTAAGAGCTAGGCATAGGCTGGGCTCAAACAACATAGACCCGATCCGACCTCATTGACATCTCCAATTAGGCCATTTCCAAAACCTTTTGGCCTTGGCTATAACCAACAATTCTTTCCTTTTATAATTTACACGGTAGCAATAGATCAACCGGTTTATATAAAACATGTATGTGAAGAGAAATTGTTGGCTGCATCCGTCGTGGCCGAAAAGATCGCAAGAGACAATACACCGTACACCTAACACTGTTCAGAGGAATGTATAGGAAATATCACCGATTGGCACCCACACGAGTGTCTGATGTTTACCACATTAACATGCTATGGTCTGTTAGTTTCAATCTTATTCAATCACCATCCAAATCTCCATCTACATTGTAAACAAAACAAAACATGCTTCCAAAATATGCAATTAAAAGAAACAGAAATTAAAGAATAATTAAAAACAAAGCAAACCAAAATAATGAGCTCCAATGTCCAAACGATTTCATAGATGTAGATAAATCTTTCTTTCTTCTAGATGAGCCTCAGAGTTTAAATTGGATTCAAAAGCAAATCAAAGCCACAAAGTTTCACACATGTAGCTTTCTTCACCTCTTGTTTTTCCCATAAATTCTAAAACAGAGAAATCTCCTACAACTGAAATTAAAGCTAAGAAAGAAAAATGGGGAAAATTTTTGGAGCAAATTTCACACCCAAGCTTGGTTTTTATCACCCAAATCCGTTGCGTTAGGTAAGTCATCTTTCAAAGCAATGCATTCCCTTTTCCTACAGCTCATCCTGAAATCACAACCCAAGAATTTGATCAGGATATGATTATGGAATTCGTTTTAGAATTTGATCAGGATTCGATTATGGTATTTGTTTTCGTTTTTAAGTAGCAAACGAGTTTATAGAAACTTACATGTACATCCTTTTCTTCTTTCTCCTCATCAGCACCGTCTGATTTTTCTGCTTCGGACTCATCTGCTCCTTCAGCATCTTCTGCTTCTGCATCATCTTCATCCTCAGCCTGAAACAATGGGACAACAGAAATTAGAACCCAGCGAAAAGGGTCATTGTAACATCAGAGGAACGATGGGAGGAATGTAGTCTGTGGACTTACATCAGAATCAGCAGGTTCATCCTTGGATTCCTAAAAACCATAGTTCACGAAGTTAGAACAAAACACAATTCAAAAAAAAAAAAAAAAAATCCCATTTTAGTTAAAAAGCCAACTCCATATCAAAAAAAGACAGTACCTCTTCCTCTCTCTTCTTCTCAGCTTCATCAAATGCTGCCTTCTCAGCCTGCATGGCCCAAATGACTCGGATCAGATACCAAAACAAACATCTATATGGATATTTGAATTAAAGAGAGAAAGGGGAAGTGACTTACATCCTTGTGCTTTCCCCATGTTTCTTCAGCCAGCTTCTTGGCGTACTCTGGATCATCGCTGACTAAGATATTGTCGAACATGGTGCCAGATTTCACCTGAAATGCACATCTTGTTTGTCAGAAACCTAAAGGAGATTATGATAGCTGGAAACAAATAGCATGTCAAAAGATAACAGACAAAATTACCTGCCACAACTCAATGCCAACATACTTCAACTTGGGGTACACGTAAATCTCAGGGTCATCCTTGAATTCTATTAGACATTTAAGACAATGAGCACCATTAGTTACCACACAATAAATGAAAAATGCTAAAAGACAAATAAAGGCAAACACAACGTTAATTTAATGAGAAACTAACCTGGGTTGTCAATCATTGGAGCCTTCCACTTTCCCTTGTAGTTGGGGTTCTTGATTTTCTGCACAAAGACATCATTATAAAAACAATACTAACCCATCATATTTTCAAGGGTTAATTTCATCGAGAAATTCCCTAACCTTGGGACTCCATGGGCCCTTGTACTCAGGGTTGGGAATGGTTGGGGCTGTCCATTCACCATCTTCCTCATCATCCCAGTCCTCAGGCTACATTCGCAAACAATCTTGATAAGTGATCATTGTTCAAAAATTTAAAGGCTCTACTATTTAAATAATTTTAAACTCAATGATACCTTCTTGGCATCAGGATCTGGGATCTCCTTTGGAATGTCATCGTAGCCCTATTATATTATAGATCAAGAAAAAGCAGTCAGTTTGTGCATAATTTATCATTCATACATACAAGAAAGACTATCAAAGAAAGTTACCTCTGGCTTCTTGTCTTCGGGATCAGGAATATATTCCTTGTCATCCCAATCTTCTGGCTGCAAATATATAAAAAACATATAGATTAGGTTACACACTTTATTCCACAATGAAACCATGAGGTTGCTTGAGTTAAATTTATTACCTTCTTGGCCTCAGGATCCTTGATTTGCTTTGGAGGGAGAAGATCCCAATCAGTGTACAAGCTACCAGCTTTTTTCTCCTCATTATCAATAAGGATGCTGTAGGTAGCATCTGGACGGAGAATAAATGTGTACACATGAGTAAGTTGATCAGTCTCACAAGGTACATCCTTCTTGATCAAGTTGTTCTTGTCATTGTAGTTAAGAATGGCATGCACTTTCTTGGTGCTGTACCCACAGATATCAGGTCCAAACATGATACTGCAACCAACCATATAAACCCATATCAGCAACCGAGACAGGTAATCCATTCATAAAATGTCACAATATTCGGGTATCACCAACCTGTAAGGGGTATCACCACCGAATTTCTTCTGATCAATGTCACCACTAAGCAGCTTCATGTATCCACCACCACAATCAAGCTTCTGTTCATGCTTGACATTGAACTGGAACACAAGCGTCTTGTCCTTGTTGCTGAATTCAGGGAATTCAGCTGAAATAGCATAGAATCTATAATCTTCACTCGTTTGAATACCTGTATCAAGATAGCCAAAACCATTACAATTAACACAGCCAATTAGATTTCCAACTCCACTCTTTCGAAACAAAAAAACCCACCTTTGTCATCAGCATCTCCATTCCATTGTCCAGCCGTATAATTCCACTCTCCGGCCATGTTCTCGTCCCTCTTCCAATCAGATTTCACCCACCGACTCTCCCATCCATCTAGTTCATTGCCCACATAACAAAAACAAAATTTTTTCAGCAAATCCTGTTTATAACTTTACATTCCCACAACTTATAACACATAACCAATCAAACATGTTTTCCACATAGAGTTGCACCCAACACAACACACAACAATTTCAATCGTTTACTCTAGAATCCAAAAATCCAACACCAAAATCTTACCAGAATCTCAATTTTTTATTCAAAAATCCAAAATCCATCACCAAACCACATTTAAAAGAGACTACTCAAAACACAATCGAATACAATTAACACAGGTTCAACTTTTAATTCAAATATCCAAATTCCAACACAAAACTACATTTAACACTTGATAGAATACTTTAACAATCAAATTCATATAAAAAAAATTTCAAATTTTTGATAGCAAAATCCAACACTTGAGAGACTACACGAAACACAATCGAATTCAATTCAACAAAATTCAACTTTCGATTCAAAAAATCCAAAATCAAATACGAAACCACATTTCAACACTCGAACACTCGATAGACTACAAGAAACACAATGGAATTCATCGAAAACACGCAGATCACAAAACGAACTCGATCACTTGATCGCACATTATCATTTCCACTTCGAATCAGATCATTCAAGTTCAAGAAAACAAAGCGAAACTCAAAGCACTTCACAGATCTAACAAATCTGATGCGATTTCAATGAAACAAAATATCCGATCTACAAAAACGACGTCGTTTTAGAGAAAGATAGAGAGAGAGAGAGGTACCGTCGAAGCGCTCTTCGAAGAAGACTGTGGCGAAGGCGGAAGAGAGAGAGAGAGCGAATAAGAGAGCTAGAGAGAGAAAGCTAGGGTTTGGTCTCGCCATTTCTAGAGAGAGAAAGCCCTGTGAAGTGAAGTGAGAGAGCGAGAGAGAGAGGATGGTTTATATAGTGGTCGTTGGCTCTCTGGTTTTCACGTTGGAGAGGACAGCTGACGTGGACAGAGTGGGTGACGTGGACGAGTAAGAGGAGGCCAGATAGGATGGAGTGTCATTGAGTTTGACGTGGCGGGGACGGATTGGTGACTAACACGAATTGAGTGATACGTGGCGGGAGGGGATTGGGTTCTGGCGGCATTTGTACAAGGTTTGTTGTGACAGCATGATCTGATTTTCCTATTTTGAAATTTATATTAAAAAAAAAAAAAAGGTCGATGATTTGGAAGAGAATGTCTAGAAGCATCCGGTAGTTAAGAAGGATTTGGTGTATAATTATGTGGACATTTAAGATAAGATTTTTGCTCAACTTTTGAAAATCAAATAATTTTTAATTCCCGTTTATAAAAATTTATTATTAAAACGATAATCTTTTATGAGACTTTGAGTTGATGTGTCATACTAATATTGATATATCATTTCTTTTTTATAAAAAATTAATATTAATGTGACATTTTAATAATGATATATTACATAATTTTTTAATAAAAATTTTCTTATAAATAAAAAAATATAAATATTAATTTTTATAAAGAAAAAATGTCACATACCACATTAATATTAAACAAAAACACACCAACATATGGCGGCCTCTCATGGAAAGTTTTGTCCAAAATCTAATGTCAAAAGGCAAGACAAACCACCATCTAATGCAAGATACTTATTTTGATTCCTCCCCATGACAGGGTGATGTCTAAAAAAATTGATAAAATCCAAATGCAAATACAATAGTGCATTTCCTCCCCTTGTTCATGACAGTGATTATACACACATATATATATATATATATATATATTAAACATATAATGATAACAATTATTTTCTTCGTTAAATGATAATAATTAATTGGGATTGCTGGCTATAAAAAGAATATTAGCTTCAAGGCTTACAAAAATAAAAGATAATCTAAAAGAGGAATGATAATAACTATTTTGTAATTATCTGAGATTAATATAAAATATATTTATTTCAATATTTAGAGAGTGAAAGGATAATCTAAAGGATAATATAATAATTAATATTTAATTAAAAAAATTGGATGTGGGAGGAAGTATTTAGGGTGGCAATCGAGCTACCCATCTAATAATTATTTGATTATAATAATTAATGTTTTGGTATTTAATAAAAATGTCTAATTTAACATTTTCGTCTTGTGCCTTAAATGGTCTTAAGTTGTGTAGGTATTAATAGTATTCATGCAATGTATTTGATCTCGATTGGTTTTTCATATATCCTAATGTCGTGGAAGTAAACATCTTTAGAAGATGAGAGATCTAGTAAAGTTTGTCTTATGTGTAAGATACATTTCCTAAAAGTAATACGTTTGATCTTGATATTAGTTTTGTGAGAATAAAAATCTTTTGGCGGTAGAATGTATATTTAAATTGGAAACATGATATTTTAAGTTTTCCCAATTCGATATGCCTTGTTATCAAGTGAGTATATATTAGATTTCATTTAAAAAAAAAATTGAAAATACCAAAAGTTTAGATGATTCAATAGTAAGTTCTTCACATCCATATTAATAAAATTGTGGCTTATAGTTATATTCTCTCCCTAAATTCTATAATAATTGGAAAAAAAAATACAATATTAAAAATATATATCATTAAAGTTTGTATACTTACAATGAAAGTCAATGATTTATTCTTTTTAGTAATCTATATGTGAATGTGTATGTTAGCATGATCCGTTATAATATATTAAGAAGGTCTATAATGAATAGCATGCTTTTGATTAACTTGAAACAAAAGTTTAGCATTGTAAAATTAAAAGAAGGGTCATGAATCATGATTAGAGATGTATCTAACGTCAATATAAAAGTAAAAATCAATGCTTAGTGTAAAACTCAATCAACACTAAGTTTTACAATTAATTATACACCGAATGTAAAAATATCTGGATATAATTATAAGTGTTACTATTATTTTTTATTAAGATGATCTCTTAACCAAATTTTGTGTACATATAAAGAAAGTCAAAGAATAAGTTCTTTTTATATAGCAATAAACATTTTCAAAAATATATTTCATTCAATACCTGTCGATTTAAATTTTGAAAATCTCACTTTATATTATCAATGTAAATTTAGAAATTGAAAAGGTTGAAATGTAGGAGTAATAATTGATATGTAATCAATACACATATTAACTAAAGTCAGAAATCCCACTAAGGTTCATTACAAACGATAATTTTAGTAGGCCATGTTGGACTGGAGTGTAGCCAAAAAGGAGCCGGCACTCATGTTTCTCTGGTGACTCAAAACTCTTTCTGGTTTGTATTTGCTTAGAGTAGAAGCCACTCAAAACTCATTATAGACTACAGCCAAACAGACTCAGCCAGCGGTTCTTGTCTATAATATATGGCATTGTTATTTTTCGTTCTCACGTGTCAATCTTAAGTCTTAAATAGTTATTTTCTATCAATTTAAACTTTTGAATCTATTGGTAGCTAACATGGAATTAGAGTTTGAAGATTTTGAGTTCAAACCCTCTCCCTCTTTTTAGGTAAATGACGTTTAACATGTATCTGATATCTATTATTTGTCCACGTTACGCATGATAGACATGTCACGTGTTAATCTTAAACTTTAAATACATAAGGAGCGTGTCACATATTAACCTCAAATTTTAAATACTATAATTAGACTTTTTCCTATCAACTTACCCTTTTAGGTATGATGTTGCTTTCAATTTTATATTTAATTTATCCTTACCAAGTGTACATATGTAATGGTAACGTGCTCTAATATATACCTTATAGGTTGATATTATCTAGTTCGAGTTTTGATATAAATAGATTTATTTTCAGATTTATATCTAATTCATATTTGAATAAGTTTAAAGATACATCGTGATAATCCTCTCTAATATTTGCATCAGGCTCAATGATCTGGAGTCGGCATTTGTACGTTAACTATGTGATGCTAGCTTAACTTTGCAAGATGGATCTAAAGATAGTACCACACTAAAATATTGCTTGGTTGAAAAGTTTGACAATGGTTCCGGATTTATTTCTATTTCTTATTCAAGTAAGTTTACAGAAATAACGCAATAACTTTCTCTAATTTGTGCCAAAAGTGTCATATTCTCAAACTCTAGTTTGTACATAACGAGTCATAAATTTTGAGACTTATGTCTGCATATTCAATGTGTGACACAAGCTTGACATAGTGAGGATTCAAAGATTGGTATCATTTACATATTCTACACATGGAAAGATATGTATCAACTTATTCATTTACGGTAAAATTACACAAATTAAGCAGCAAAGATATATGATCCTGATAATCTCTACATTTTGAAGGTATTGTTTACACAAAATGCTCCATTAACACTGCAGCTTCATCGCTGAACATAATATGTACTGGAATTAGATGCGAATAAGGTGAACGTTTAGCTCAAAACAATTTGAAAAGAAGGCCTCCATGGGCGGCGAAGAAAGGTGCGAACACCAAGGACTCCACGGCCATGAGCTTGATCAGGATGTTGAGTGAAGGGCCAGATGTATCCTTAAGAGGGTCTCCAACTGTGTCACCTATGACTGCTGCCTTGTGAGCATCTGACCCTTTAGGACCTAATGATTTGGCATGTTCTGAAGCACCGGCCTGAGAAATTGGCATTGATAGAAGAAACGAAAATCAGAATTTGATTTAATGTTATCGAATTGTATACTGAATTTTTCTAGGCTAGAAGTAGTGTAAAAAATTTTACCTCTATGTATTTCTTGGCATTGTCCCAAGCACCTCCTGTGTTTGAAGCTGATATGGCAACCTGGCAACAAATGGGACGAAACAAGAAGGCTCAGACTGTATTAGAGATGCAATAAGGAGACTGAGATGATATATGTAGAACATTGTTAGCAAATGTTAAAATAACATAAATCCTATCAATCTTCATCTTAGTTCGATTTTTCCTATTAGCTTAAAGTTTTAAGTTTAGAGGTTTCGAGTTCAAATTTTCTCTCTCCTATTAATCTAGAATTCTGCTCCTTGTACATGTTATTCAATAAAAGCATCTAGCAAGTGTCTAGTATTTGTCTACATTACATGTGAAAGGATATTAACATATCATCTTAAACAAATAGAGAGGATGCAAAAAGAAAGAAAACGGTCAACTTATAAGGCTCAAAGAAGTTAATGCTAGGCTAAGAAAACATGGTGGAGGCAGCAAACTGAGTTACAGATGCTTACCTGGACACCGGAAACAAGGGCACCGGCTAGAACACCAGCAAGAGTTTGTACTCCAAAGAAGGTTCCAGCAATAAGTGGTGTAAGCATAACCAATGCGCCTGGTGGGATCATCTCCCTGAGTGAGGCATCGGTAGAAATCTTGACACAGTTTGCATAATCTGGTTTTGCTCTGCCTTCCATGAGTCCTGGAATGGTATTGAATTGCCTACGGACCTCTTCAACCATTTTGAGTGCTGCGCTTCCCACACTCTTCATTGTCATTGCCGAGAACCAGTACGGGAGCATGGCTCCCACAATAAGTCCGATAAAGACCTTTGGTGTCAAAACATCGACCATGGTAATGCCTGCTCGGCTGACATATGCACCAAATAAAGCGAGAGAAACAAGAGCAGCCGACCCAATAGCAAAACCCTGAAAGAAAAACGCAATGTGTCAAGATATGTTTGCATCAAATCCGAACCATGAAGAAATGGCGGATGGTTTAGTCTTACCTTGCCAATTGCAGCTGTGGTGTTTCCAGCAGCATCCAAGGCATCAGTTGTTTCGCGGATCTTGTGGCTCATTCCAGCCATCTCCGCAATGCCACCAGCATTGTCACTTATAGGGCCATAAGCATCAATCGCGAGGCCAGTGGCGATAGTGCTCAACATTCCTAAAGCAGCTACCGCAATTCCATACATAGCAGCCAGGCTAAAGCTCACGTAAATAGACACGGCAATTGCAAATATGGGAATGATGACTGATTTATATCCTAGAGCTAAACCGAAAATGACATTTGTTGCGGCACCTGTTCTACAAGAGTCTGCCACATCCCGTACTGGACTGCAAATTCAAATGTGATGATAAGCATATGGATACTACATCTTAAGATCATATATGTTTTGATTGATACAATGATGATAGCTTACCTATAAGCATTGCTAGTGTAATATTCTGTCGTGTATCCAATGACAAGTCCAGCCCACAAGCCAATGCCAACGCAGAAGAAAAGGTGCCTAGAGTTGCATCTAATTTAATGAGCAAGATTAAAACATACATAGACAAAAGATAGGATTTTGGAGCATACCAGTGTTTTACAGTCTTTTCGGATCCAAAATTGTAGAGGGTGAATTCTGAGGGCAGTGCAAGGAAGCTGACCATGGCAATCCCGGCAGTCATCAGAACAGTTGAGATAAGAAGTTGTCTCTTCAAGGATGGTTCGATTTCGCTTACACTCTTGATTTCAAACAAATCTGTTGCAAAGAGTGTAGTCACCATGCAAACCACTATCCCCATTGAGCTTATAATCAGGGGATAAGACATGGCGGTGTAGTCATGGCCAATGCCAAAGGATGATATCGATGCTACAAAGAGTGCTGCACAGGTTGACTCAGCATATGAACCAAAAAGATCAGACCCCATCCCAGCAATGTCCCCTACATTGTCACCCACATTGTCGGCAATAACCTGTACAAGTATCATAACATTAGGTGCAAACGACATTAGTAGCATAGAGCACGAGCAATAAGTACTTAGTCAAGCAGAATGCAAGGTCAGTATAGGAAATTACAGCTGGATTTCGCGGATCATCTTCAGGGATATTTCGTTCAACTTTTCCAACAAGGTCAGCGCCAACATCAGCTGCTTTGGTATATATGCCACCCCCAACTCTTCCAAAGAGCGCCATTGAGGAACCTCCAAGACCATAACCAGTAATAGATTCATAAAGTCCTTCCCAGTCATCCTTGTAGTAGAGTTTAAACAAGTTGATGGAGACGTACAACACGAAGAGGCCATTGGCAGCCAGGAGGAATCCCATCACTGCACCAGAGCGGAAAGCTGCAATGAACGCCTTACCGACACCCTTCCTTGCCTCAAGAGTTGTTCGAGCATTTGCATAGGTTGCGATTTTCATGCCTAGGAATCCTGAGAGAGTTGAAGTAATAGCACCAAGCAAGAAAGCAATAGTGCTAAAGAGAGCATTAGCCAGAGCTGGTTTACAAAGATTCCCCTTATTGTACGTGCAAGGTTCGCTTTTGGTGCTGAAATTCTTAACTGAACCAAGGAACAGGAAGATGATGACACTGAAGATGCCCATGAAGACACTGAGGTACTTATATTGAGTAAACAAAAACGAAGTTGCTCCTGCAAACGCAAGACATATCACATATAGTTTTAGTTGATTTGACTCTCGAATAACATCTTCTATACCTCAAAAGATATATATATATATATACACACACACATATCACATATAGTTCAGTTGGTTGGACTCTCGAATAACATCTTCTATTCCTCAAAAGATATATATATACATATGGATACATTTAAGGTGTTCACTGATAAACTCAGAGGAGGCTGCATATGTGCATGATCAGTTTCAATATCACACATTAAAGTTACCATATCCATCAAATAAGCCTTATTGCATAGCTCAATTTTATTCTATTTTTGCCCATCTACATATTATTATTTCTAAGCTTTACACATATAGAATCCAGATTCATGAACTTAAATAGTAAAGGCGCATACACAGGCAGATCGAAGCTTTTTGTTCTAGATAAATGAAGAAAAAATACAACAGATTTGTAACAATATTGATTAATCCTAAGAGGACATACATAGAATTTGTAATTTGTGTATTATAATCTAAAAACCATATTATATTAATTTTCCAACATGACAAAATCATGTTCATCATCCACAACTAGAACCAAAACAAATCACAAATTGCAACTTCAAAATCAAATCAAACCAAATCAACCAAAGCAAGATATATAAGTTAGCTCACCAACAGAAATGGCATGTTGAATTTCAGCACACTTGATTGTAACCTCAAGACTATCAACACCCTCCTCAGCATCTGCATCTTCAATTAACCTGTCCTTGTAGCTATCGCTACCTGAAGCATTTGAGACTCTAACTCTGGACACCAGGAACCACTGAACCAAGGCAAAACCAATCCCCACAAGAGAACATACAGGAATGACGACCTGTGTGAACCCTTCACTCAATGAACCCCCCATCTCTCAATTTTGTGTCTTCTTGGAAGAACCACCTAGTACACTATTGGTTGTTTTTATCAAGTGCAAGATACTGTATAGAAAGTGCATTACATTGTCCAAAAGAGATCTTTATTATTTCACAGGCTGTGCATGGCCCCTGGATTCTGAACAAACTGGTTGTTTTGACTGATAGATGAAAAGCATGCACTTGATTTTCTTTTATAGCAACTTATGATTTTGTTTACCAGTTGGTTTGATTACTAGGTACTTGTTTTTTTCAGTCTATGTAACTCCTGTTTATATCAACATCCTTGTTTGTCACACATTTGTCAGATTGTACAATTTGTACAACATGTCAGCATTGCATGGTCTGGATAAGAACAAAGTTACATTTACTCGATGGACCACCTTTTAATGGTCTATTTATATTCGGATTTTAACGTTCATTTTTGTCCAAATGTTAGTCTTTAGATTTATTTATGATCTTTCATTGTTAATCTAATATACATATACAAACTTCATGGCCATCATAAATTCTCATTTTTCGAATTAGGTATTTTGAAAATATTTATTCACTCATTTACAGGAGCAAATATTCAAACTGTGCATATAGTTAGTGATCTAAAAAAAAATCTAGTAAATTTCACATGATTGAATATTAGATTTAAAAACAAAAAAGTGTGCACAATTTCTTGACAACTTCAAACTCAACTTTGCTTCTTATCCAACCTTAAGGCTTAAGATATGATATTTGTCGAACAATTTGTTGATCTTTTAAAATCTTTAAAACAATTTTTTTTTTATAATACTTTTAGTTTCTCGTGTGACTATCATAATTATCACAATTATCAATCAATATTGTCGAAGTCTCAACAATTTTTTTTACCTTGTCTACTTGATCTTAAATATAAAGCATTTACAAGGCTGTGTCTTATAAAATTAAGGTCAACTTTGTCCACTTGATCTTAAATAGAAAACCCCAACCCCACACCACCCCCCACCACACACCTCTCCCCCTGAAAAAAGAATCATCAAAAGTTTTTTATGCCAAGTTGCCAACTTTTCTAGATTGCATGACCTTAAGCTCCATTGAGAACATCTTCACGCTTAAACATTGATTTTTTTTTTTTTTTAATTCATTTTTAAGTTTAATATCGGTTAGGTCATAAATTTGAATATCTTCGTACTCAATCTTTAAATTGTTTTTGTATTTGTTTAAATTATATACCAATTAGATTAATAATTTATTAGGATCCAACCGTATAAGTAAATATGGTCTAAATAGTAACTTCCACTATAAAGTAAAGGAGAGATCTCCTTGCTTTTTATAACTTTATAAATAAAAATAAAATGAAATTCAAACTTTTATCATAAATATAGATTAAAAATACTAATATCACTTTCAATATAAAGGAACGTGCCACATTCAACCGTTGATAATTAATAATTCTTCGACCTTTGATAATTAATAATTCTTACTTCTATATTTGAAGTCAATTATTTTATTTTTTAACAGTAAAAATTCTTACAATTGTACACTGATTCTAAACAGCAGACTAGCGTTAGATTTCTGTTTGATCAAATCTAGGGCCCCAGGATCTTCCTTAAACAAACAATATTTATTGGAGCTTGTAAGACAGACCACATCAAGGTCATGGAAATGGTTGCACTTCAAAATTCAAAGTAATATTAAATATAACATTAAAAAAAATGTAAGAAAGATAAGTGTGCCACGACATTCTTTCAGTTTCACACGCACAAGATTTATCTACTTGGAGTTCAACTGCTGTACCTACCTACCAAATTTATTTGTCATTTCTATGTATCATCAGAAAAGAAAGAAGAAATGGCACATACATTGTTGATGATAGATAAAAGATAGATAGTTTGAAGCAAGTAGGGAACAAAATTGGAATGCATCCATATATCATATCTTTGTCTAGTTATCATGTGACGTTATTAAAATGGAAGATACAGTGTTATGTGACATGATTAGAAGGGGAGATACAATGTCACATGGTATGATTAGTGAAGCTCCCCTTGTAAAATAAATGAATCATGTCGGTTTCCTTATTGTATTGTTCATGTTAATTCTTCAATTATGTATCTTAAATGAGGAAAAATCGTTAATGTCATGACTCTGTTTACGTAATAAATCCGACTGGTTTGTTTCCTAATCAACTTAATTCTAGTGCATGTGGAAAAATAAAATACTCCACAAAGAACAATAACAACTAGACTTTTCTTGTGACAAAAAAATAAACAGGTCGTTTTATTCAAAATCAGGAATAGTTTGAAGTTTTGATATACCGTGTTCAATGATTGTCTTTATATGGAAAATTTGTTCTTAGAAACTAGTTGGTCATATTAAAATCCTGCAAGCAAGTTTAAACAAGTATTTCTTCAATCACAAAGCTAATTTTTCAACACCAAATCCCACCTTTTCAAGAAGTTTCTTTCCTGCAAAGACCAAGTCATGTTTTCCCTAATGAAAGTTCCTTGCTTGTCTTGATCTCTTTTCTCTTTCCATTATTCCCTTCTTTCCTTTATTTGGTCCACCAATCACACTCCACACCTTAAATATATTATCCATATATTGCACCTAAATTACCCATCATTGAAACTAGCAAGTCAAAGATAAGATACCTCTATCAATTACTTGGCCAATGGCTATGGAGTAGTGATAGTGACAAGCAGTTTGATAGATAGACCATGCTCATTAGTGCTAATCATAGATCAACAATAATCAAATGAGATGTTTAACACAACCAAGATAGAATATTATCAGGCTTCTCTATTCACATCATCCACCACAATTTTGAATTGCTCCATGAAAATCAATAATCCAAACGGTTTTCTATAGACCTTATTGTTTTGAGGAAGAAACATCAGTGAATGATGTCAAATTTGATAGCACGTGTCATGCTTGCTCTATACAATAAAGTACAGCAACATACTCCATAAAATTTTCTACCAAAAACCATTATGCACATACGCAAAATGTAGGTTTTAGCAACATTCGGTTTTTCCTTTTCTTTTGCCTCCTGAAGGAAAAGAGATTGCAAACCCAAACCTCTTCATTCTAGCAACATGCGACCAACAAGAAAAACTGAATACCGCGCTGAAGTGGCAAGGATCTGCATTGGCACAATTTTACAATTGAAGAGGAATTACGAGTTCATTTCTTCATAGGAATGATTTCATTCATCGATAAAATGAAGAATGCCCTGAATAAGAATGTATCAGTATCTATTCCAGCATATCATGAGGAGACCTTCCGCAGCCCGACTATTCCAAAATGAGTAGCGATAAGCATTTAATTTGATGTTACTTGCAATGCCTCGGTTGCCCACATAGGGAGAGGAGCTTGAAACATAACAGGACTACCAGTAACGGGGTGCTCAAAAGACAAGCTTTCTGCATGAAGTTCATGGCCCTCATATGTATTCCCCTTCCACTCATAGACACCCTCATATTTTACATCCCCTCTTATCGACATTCCAAGATACTGACAATGCAAGCGGATTTGATGTGTTCTTCCACTCTGAGGAAATGCTCTCACCAAAATTTCATCCTTCTTTGCATCACCATCTATCACAGATTTTTCTTCAACTATTATGGTATTTTCTTCTTCTTTGTGAAAGTCATATGGTTCCTTGAAGCTCCCGTTTCCATTTACAGATAACACTTCAAAGGATGTAACCATGTCCCTCACGACAGACCCACCTGGTAGACTCTGACCTACATCTGAAGCAGCATACACACGCCAGGCTCCAAACTTCGAACGACCATGACCTGATTTAATGGTGATTTGTTTCCATTTTGGAGCAAGACCGATGCAGAGAGCAATGTATGTTTTCCTGATCTTGTGATCAGTAAATACCTTTACAAGCTTAGAAGCTACTTTGTGAGACTTGGTAATGATCATTACACCACTTGTGTCGCGATCAAGTCGATTGGCAAGATGGAGCTCCAGAAGGTTGTCCCCTGAAATCGAAACTTTCCAAAACAACTAAGCATCCAAAGAAGATTTATAATTCAACTTTACAGAAAGGTAAATCGTTAGTGTTTTGGTTCGTTTATAGGACTTATGCACCAACCTAATAAAACATATCCATTACAATATCTGATTTCGCTAAAAACAGATACAAGACAATACAACTTAATGCACCACACTTAATGAAGCAAATTTCAGACTCTTAAAGAACCTATAGAACTCATCACCTAATAATAAAATCACTTAATCAACCACCAAAACCTCCGCATTTCCAAACTTAATTTGTCATTTACTTCTGGACAAACATAAAATTTTGTGTTTCTCATCAGTCATCAGAAGCATGGCTCCTACTATAACAAATTAGAGTTAACTTTTGCAATTGACCGAACTCTAATGAACTCAAGTCTTCAAAATTCAAACTCAATCAAGCTACCAGGGAAGCTTTGAATAACAAAACTTAAGCTAATCGAAACCTGCTGACTCACTACTTTAAAATCTACTGCTTCATTTCGCCTGTCGAACTTCACCTACACTACTACACTCTTCACAATTCTCTCCATTGATAACATGTTATCCGTTCCGTTACCAAGCAAGCAGCATTATAAGTTAGAACTCAAAATCTATGCTAAACTGAACAAAAAAAACTACAACCAACCACAATTATAGCCTCTACTGCATAATATAATCTGAAGTCTATAACTCAAATGCAAAACCTTTACAAACTAAACATGTCAAATCATCATTCAAGCCTTAAAGATCCAAACTTCACGCACAAATTTTCATTTTTTCCCACAAAATAAAAACACCGGAAAGTGTGTCAAAACAGACCTTCACTGAGTCCACCAGAGAGAAGACAAGGAGCAGAAGCCAGCACACTCTCACAGTAGACTCCAGGAGGCTTGTTGACAGCAACGAGCCACTCATCTTCATACAACACATCAGTGGTTGACAACTTGAAAAGGCTTGATTTTGAAGAGGCAGACATGGCTCTTGCCAGCTCCATCTGCTTTGAAATAGATGGAAGTGGAGGGGAAAGTGGTGTAGGGTAACTTTGCAGGGCCTGAGGGGCATTATGGGAACTGGGAATTGTTGAAGTTGACATCTTTATCACAGAGAAGAGGGTTTTGGGGGATTTGGTGAAGGGGTTTGAAGCCAACCAAAGCATGTCAAAAAGAGGGCTTTTTTGTCTCTTGATTGTTTGCGCGTGTATACATATGCGCACACTAAAACGCTGTCGTTTTAGCAAAATAGGGTCACAGCTTCAATTGAGAGCTTCAATAAACCTCCACAAAACCCTATTGAGATACAAAATTCAGTCATTTGATTCACTTTGTTAAAAAGATGTCATCTTTTTGGCTCAAAAGATCACGTTCTGGCTCATCACTTCTTTTTCAAAACCCTAGAACCAAAACTAGACCTCTTGACTCCTCACAATTTCAAAATTCCAATGACTCCAATCAGAATCACACTGTTTTGTCATCTGGGTTCTCTTCATTTTTGCTTAAAGCCTTCAAAAATCCATCTGGGTCCGATTCAAATAGCTCCAAGACATGTTCTTTTAGGTTATGGAATACAAAAGGTATGATTTTGGCACCTGGGTTTGGTTCTAAAATGCTTTTGAAGCATGTAAAAGGTTTTAGTCTGATAAAGATGTGTTTTTTTGCAGGCGGGTTCAGGTTTTTGGGTACACAGGCTGCCACTGAACCAGCAACTGCTGATGGACTTACAGTGGAAGGAATTGTGGCTAGTCAATGGACAATTCTAGATGAGAGTGACAGTGACTGGAAAAGTCATGCTGCTGCTATTGCTCAATCCATTCAAGTAATCAAGAAACGATTACAGGTATATAAATCCAGATTCGATCCTTATAAGTCATAGTCATAGTCAAGTTAACTTCTGTTTATCTGGTTATTTATATAGTGGCATTGAGTTGTGATGTATGTTTATCTGTGAAACTTCAAGTAGAGTTTAGTTGAACCAACATTTGAATTCAGGTGGAAGGGTGATTATATTTACGTGTCTAGAAGTCATTCGTTTGGTTATTACAATGGATGGAAGGATCTGAATTCTGATGCATGATTATGCTTTTGTATTTGAAAGAAATTCAGTTCGGTTTGATTCATGATGTAGGATCATTCATCTAGCATATAGAGGAATCAAGTTTGATTTTGGTTTTGTTTATGACCTATTTTGGTTTTGTTGGAAGCATGACTTTGTTGTTTATGGTTGCAGTGGAAGAAACTAAAGATTAGATTGAATTTGTTATCTGCTGAGCTCAATAAGCCTGATCTTTGGGATGATCCTGTACATGCCGGCAGGAT
Source organism: Litchi chinensis (assembly GCA_019925255.1). NCBI lineage: Eukaryota > Viridiplantae > Streptophyta > Magnoliopsida > Sapindales > Sapindaceae > Litchi > Litchi chinensis. Next base: position 30,725,539 of record CM034466.1, read on the forward strand.
AAGTCGTGAGCATGGTTCGCTTATGGGTAAAATGAAAGAAGTGAAAGTGTTTGAGCAGGAATTGCTTGAGCATATTGACATGATAAAGCTTGCCCAGGAAGAGAATGACACTGAGTTGGAATCGGTGGGCTCTCACTTCCTCTTCTAGGCATGTATTCATTCTGTTTGATGATAATGTTTTCACATATAGTTTAATTACGTGACAAATTTTCTGATTGATCTAGATTGGCATTGGCTGTCACTTGAACTCAGTTGAAAACTTGATTTAGCTTGCAAAGCGAATGATTTTTATGACATATGAAACACTGTAGTCACCGGTTTCCTGAGAAAAAGTAGTGAATATTTCAACAATGGAAAATGGATTTGGTGATGTAGAGGGGAAATATGATAGGTTAGGTTCACATTATTCAATCCGATTTAACACAGAGTGCTGCATTACCAAAAATGGCTTCTTTGGTTCTTCCGTTTTGCAGGAATCTTTGAAAGCTTTGCAAACAATGAGAAGAAACGCAAAAGAGAAAGAACTTGATGCTTTGTTATCCGGAGAGCAGGATCCATGCCCCTGTTTCATCGAGGTTATTTCATATATAACCGTACTTCAGTTTATTGCATCAACACTACATTTACACTCGTCTTATTAGATGAAAATCTGCTTTTGCAGCGGACCTTGTTGTTTGATTTGTTTTATATGTAGGTCCAAGCTGGAGCTGGGGGTACTGAGAGTATGGATTGGGCAGCAATGGTCATTCAAATGTATAAATCATGGGCTCAGCAGCATGGATATCGAGTAACTGTGGTGGATGAAATGCCTGGTGAGATTGCAGGAATAAAGGTCACGATCTTACCATATTTCAACTATTATTACTTTCCATGGAACATTAGCTTATAGTTATAATAGTGAAGTCTACTTGAATGGCTACTTGAGATTTGAACTTCTGGGGGAAAAAAACGTAAGTTCTCTAACCATGGATAACTCTGATTTCAGCGGGCAACAATAAAAGTTGACGGTGAATATGCATTTGGATATGCCAAATCAGAAGTAGGAGTGCACAGGTTGGTACGTATCTCACCCTTCGACAGTGGAAAGCGCAGGCATACTTCATTTGCTGCTGTTGCTGTAATTCCAATCATGGGTGACGGGTCCACTCGTGTACAAATCAATGAGTCTGATCTACGTATTGAACGATTTCGTGCTGGAGGAGCCGGCGGCCAGCATGTTAACACAACTGAGAGTGCTGTAAGAATCATTCACATTCCCACAGGAGTTACTGCCACTTGCCAAAACGAAAGGTGTGCATTCTTTGAGGTTTAGACAACTTCACTTTATTTGTGCTTCTACAAAGTTGTAATTTGTTGTAACCACAGATCACAACATCAAAATAAGGCTTCAGCAATGGCTGTGCTTCAGTCTCGATTAGACCAGCTTGAGATGACTCGCCAGGCTCAGATGAACGCGCAACATACACAATCTCTTACCGAAATAAGTTGGGGCAATCAGATTCGTACTTACGTGCTTCATGTATGCACATTACAACTTCCTTTAAATTATTCGGGTACTTGTGACAACTAAAGCCTAACTTATCTCTATTCACTCTTTTCTTGATGCAGCCATACCGTATGGTGAAGGATCTTAGGACTAACTATGAGGTTTCTGATCCTGATTCCGTGCTGGAGGGAGATCTAGACGGCTTCATCTTAAGTTACTTATCAGCTTCCTTGGATAAAGACGAAAACGGGGAATGAGAATGATTAGCTCCTAAAGATTGGTGATCAAAGCCTTGCACACTAACAGTAAAGCTAGCTAGTGTTTCAGTACCCGAAGTGGTCAGCCAACCAGCGCTGCAATGACATTCCATGAAGCATTTTGTATATGTAGAGGAAGGAGTGAGAGAAATCTTTCTTAAATGTTGTGTTTTTCTTTTTCCATTTTTTGGGATACAAAACATATAGGTATTTATTCACTACCATTTTTGTGGCACTATTAAGCAATTCTTTCTGTGGTGAAATCTTATTGTACATTTCATTCAGATTTAACTTGTAGTCACTCTTGTAATTTAAACTCTGGTAGTATGGTTATTTTGAGGTGTTAGCCAAAGTAGCTTGCTTCTTTGAACCTCAAAGAGACTTGAAAAACATAAGCATTTAGCTGTGTATGGACTCAAATGTTTACAATCATAGTTACCGTGCTAATTTTCCTGTAACAAGGCATATCCACTATTAGCATTTAGCAATGTGTCAACTGTTAAATGCTTTTTCTTTAAATTTGAGATAGGGGTTGGAATTTTATATTTATCTATTAAATCACAAAGTATGGAAAGATTCCTCCCTATGGTGAGAGTTATATTCCAAAATATATTTGTAGTGGGTTTATCTCTTTAGGTTTTGATATGGATCTTTGATCCAATTGATGTTATGTTTTTGAATCAGAAAAGTTTTCCGGTAACAACCAATGCCCATGGAACCAAATTTGGAATACTTACCACTAGAGGGACAATACATTTTTGGTCGAAATAGAAATAAAATTTATTTTTGTAGCTCAAAATAAAAAATTATTCATTTTTTTTCACCTTAAACAAAACTTCAATGTTGTCAGCTCGTTTTCAAAGTTAGTGAAACTTTTCTCACATATATCACCATTTAATGTATGTTTAATTTCACTTACGAAAGATGTTTTACAAAATGAAAACATATTAACAACTATCAAAGTTTCATTTAGTTCTAAAAAATAATAACTTTTTTTTTCCCGAAATGAGTCTTCGCGGATTTTTTAGGAACATTATTTTATAAGTTCCACTAAATACAATAACCTTTTATAATTTGATTAGAGAATAGCTTCAATACATTAAGCATATATGCACAAACTATATATACCTATGTTGCATGAATTTTTTCTAAATAATTATTCATGTTAATTCATAATTAATTTAATCCAATAATATCCTAAAATTATATCTAATCCAATCTGATTTGATCCATATAACTTATCCAATTGGAAAATAACACACATTATGAATTATTTTATAATTCATGGTAAGTCATAATAAATTTAATCAAATCCAGTTATATCGTAAAATCATATATAATCCGATTTGGTGTAATTCGATGCATATAACTTATCAAATTAGAAAATGACATATATATCAAAATTCAAAAAAGGAGTCAATTGGTTGTTAGTGCGTGGTAGTGCCAGCAGCATGCCTTTGTAAATGGGTTCGACACCCCTATTCCATTGTATAAGCCTAATATTATATAAATAATAATATCTATAATACTAATAATAATAATAATATAATAATCTATAATAATAAATGGTATTTGGTCTTTCCTAGTGTGGGTCTTTCCTCCCACCTCTGTGTGGGTGGTTCTCTTATCGAAGTAGTCTCTCGGCCGTATCTCTGGTTCCAGACCTGTTCCAGATATAGTTCATGTATTCAAAAAAATAAAATCAAAAAGAGGAAAAGCCAAACGACGTCGCAGATACAAGTAAAAAAAAAAAACACTTAAAATCAGACCGGCGACAGAAGAGTCGATGTCGGTTCTAACCAGAGGCTATCTACTTGTGTTGGAATACAAAAAAACAGACTCGAGGTACGAAAATTTTCAATCTTTCGTTGTTTTTCCATGTCTAGACCGGATTCTGCAAAAGAGTTTTGTTAATTTTTTCGTTTTGTTTTCGTTTGAGTTTTCTCGGGAAACAAACACCCCTTCGCGCGCTTTCTGTTTGATGTGCAAAGGAACGATTTTGACGGGTGAAAATTGCTGATTTTTGGTTTTTGTTTATGTGGGCAGGCAGAGAAGAAGCTGAGTTGGGTTGTTGTTGTTGTTGTGCGTGGTGTGTGGATGTGGAAGGTGGAACAATGGGTTCTTCTTCAGTGATAACCCCAGAAGATGTTTTGGAGTCTCTGATGAACGATGGTACCATTGATGCTCTTAGATTGAAGATCATCAATCAGCTCAAAGCCAATGTAATTTTCTCTCTCTCGCTCTCTCTCTCTACATATATGCACTTTTATGTATGTGTATGCACGTGTGATATTGAATTGGTTAGGTCTGTGGTTTGCTCCTGTAAGGTCTAGGGTTTGAATTTCGCAGTAGGTATTTCATGCTTTTTAAAGATTATAGAGTTGGTGGGGCTCTAGTTTCAAACTTGGATTCGCCAACGGGTTTGGGGATTTCTGGTTGATGAGAAAATAAAAGAAATTGAGTCTATGACAGCTAGGGGTGTATGGGGACTCCAGTTTCGAACCTGGATTTGCTAAACGGTAAAAGATATTGAACTGGTGACAGCTATCGATTTTGGGGTGTTATAGGTTCAGTTCTTGCATCTGTAATAGGGGCCAATAGAGTAGCAGCTGTTACTGGTTTGTTTTCAATTGTTATGTGAAAAGAAGAATGCAGCTTTGGTCTTCAATTTTTGTTTAATGTTTGGAAGGAAAATGAAGGAAGCTTTTCGGAGAATGGTTTTTGTTGTTTCAAGTGAATGAAGTACTATTGTTTATTAGACTTTATGGTGCCTTGATGCCGATCTGAGTTGATCTCGTATCTGATTGGATGCTTGATTTTCATGATCAGGTGGGATATTTTTTGGACAGCTGGTTTGAATATGTGGGGATTGGTATATTCTAGTTGTAGTGATGTGTATTAATTCTTTTGTTTGTTTCTGGTATAAGCAGTCGTTTTTAGACCTTTTGAGTCGTCGGGTTTTGGGTGGTACTGAACTGGTATTTGAATATCTGCCTAAATGATAAAATTCTGCTTATAGCTGATTCGGAATGAAGTTTTCACCATTTTTAATTGGTGTTTGGAAATAACTAGGTTTGCATTTATAGATGAACTCTCTACTTTTGCTTTGTTCAATAAGCCCAACTCCTGAAACCATGTCACATGACATGGGAATCACATGTAATTGGATGTCACAATGTCACTTGGCACGACATTGTTGGTCCGAGCACACTGCAACCGGCCTATTGAAACCTTTTCCTTCTGCATTTTTCTCTTGCTAAATTCTCTATATATGGCTATTTATCTGATTTAATTCTACAGTGACATCAAGGTTACAACTTAGATTTGTTGGCAATTTTCGGATCCCGTGGAAGAATGTAATTGGGAGAGTATGGATGAACTAACTGTTGAAATAGTCTGATTCTCAAGGGGGAAAAGGATGATAGTGATTCTCTAAGGTTTAGTTCTTATATGTTTGCTTTCTCTTTGTTGCAGGAAGAGCTAAAGAATACAACCATCAAAATGGCGGAGCAGAGTAAAGTTCTCAACACCCCAGGGGCTGAGAAACAGACCAAAAGGGAGCTGTTTGATGCTCTCCGGCAAGAACTTGAGTTAGTGTTACTGTTGCTCATTAAAATTTTCTTTTATATATTTGAACGAGCAAAATCTTTTAAATTGTTAGCTGGTTAAGACATATCAGATGCTATACTGTCTTGATTTACGGGTATTAGAGTTGTGCAATGTATACTGAAACTACATTTAATTTTATTTGTTGGGCAGAACCCCCGTGCTCGAGAAGGCCTCTAAATCAGTTTGGGAGTTAATTCTTGACCGTGATGGACTGGGAAAGGACATAAGTGAAACTGTAGAAAGAGTATTTTGTCGATTAAGTGGCAGGGAGCCTCCACTATTTCCTCTCCCGAATGGCGAGCCCCAACCCAGCAAAGTAACTGAGAACGAGACTGAGAAAGGAAAAGCAAAGGGAAAAGAGAAGGAGCATGAAAGCGAAAATGACAATTCAAATTCTTCATCGAAGAGAAAAAGGAGTTACACTGAGATGAACGAGGAGGGAGGGTCTGATGAAGTTTCAAAATAATTGATCTTCCAGCTTTAATTGGAGACTGTAAGTAAATTATACAGGCCAAGATATCGAAAACAAAACTTAAAAGCAAGAGGGTGTGTCAAATGCATATCTGGCAATCCTCGATCCATTGACAGTATATTTTCTTGTGTCTTTTCAAGTTTCCATTCTCGTAAGAGAGAAATAACATTCTTAGGACATCTTTAGATCATAAAGTTAATGTAGACTGAAGTCTGGAATTTTGTATGTTTGAATACCAACCTGATGATTGATGAACTTCATTTGTTGAGAGTGAGTACTGTGAATATTGTTCATTTCAGTTATTTGTTTAGTTTGAATATTGATTTTGATAATCTAAATTTATAAAAATAATTCTCAAATTTATTTATAAAAATATTGAGACTTAAATTTATGAAAATAATTTTGAAATTTACTTTCTTTTTAGCGATTGTTGGCTACAATTCTCACAATTAGAAAAATATATTATAGATATTTTTGTAGTTTATTGATATTTCTATAGTGGAGTCGATCTACAGTATATTAGCTTTAATAATGAAATTTGATAATATATATGTTGGCATGGACTTGTGATATACATTTATTATATGATATCTTAGCTATATTTTTTCTCTTTTCGCTTACCAATTACATACCTCAACTTTATTAGGTAGAAGATCAAATAAGCTAAGATTATTTATATTTATCAACTGTACTGGTTTGGTCTATGCATGAATCATGAAAGTGATCTGAAAGCATCACCACATTGAGACCATATATGATACTGAAAATTTCAAAAAAAAAAAAATGATTGATTGAATGTATGGAAAATGAATCCAGTTTCTGGAATTTGATCATATTCTACTTCCAAACAAAAAGGGGAATTACACTGGCATGGTTCTCAAGTATCTGCACTCATACGAAAATAGTACTCAAGTCCTAAACTTCTAGGAGTGTACACAAAATCCTAAAATCTATCCTCCATCCTATGTTGGTAAGCCAGTAGTTGTTATGCTACATTGTCACCATTCGTTAGTGGTAAATGTTTTCCATCATCTCATCGAGTGCATTACTCTCTGGCAGATTCACCAGAGCCTCATTTTGTGGTAGTGGTGCCATGGAAACCGCCTGAGCTGATATAATAGCTTGAGTCATATTTTGATGCATTGCTGCCACAGAAACCGCTTGTGACATATCTTGACACATATTTTGAGGTAAAGCTGCCACAGAAATAGGCTGCTGCTGAGGCTGAGCCACCCACGAAATGGGGTGTGGAGGATAGCCTAGATCGGTACTGTCAACTAAATGCTGCTGAGCTGTGTGGTGTTCATATCTTAGATGTTGATTTGTAGCAATGTCACTAACAGGATTCCCTACTTGGTACACATTATACATAAGTGCATTCATTGGCGGCATGCTGTTTTGGCAATATTCCTGATTCAAGCTGTTGATCAATATATTGTTTTCAAGGAGCATTTCAGGATCAACATAGTTGTTGTTGTTGTACTGGTAGACAAATCGAGTTGTATCGGTTGATGCCATATTACAAATCGGTCCTTGAACTTGATCACTAGCTACACCTGCTGCAAAAGTGTTTGCTCCCTGAACGTGAAACTCCCTCTGGTTTCCACCCCACAAGCTACCGTTTTGATCAGCCATTTGTGCTGACTCTATTACTTTGCACAACACAACCATTTTTATAGATCCTTTAGAATACATCAACAGTTGAAATTCCTAAAAGTATACAAAATTCAAGCAAATACCTGAATTCGGAGAATCTAAACTCAAAAGAGGCGGGTTGATTATATGTTGATGATAGGCGGCTGGTAGTTGTTGTTGAACCTGAATGTTCAAAGATGATACCGTATTATGCTTGAAGTTGTTTGAATAATCCGCAAAGTTGTACACAATTTGGTTTTGTTGAGGGAAGTAACGATGCTTCGAGCTGGGAAAAGGCTGCTGACTCAGTTGAAACAATCTGCTATCACATTGTAAGAGCTTCTCATAGTGTTTATCAAGAACTCCTGCGGGAAACTTCAGAAAATGCCTCCTGAAATGAACAGTAAACTGTACAAAGTCAGTTATAATGCTTATTTTTCGAATATACTTTCAATAATAACGATGTAAATGTAAACCTGCACATAAGAGCTTGTCCTCCAGTGAAATCCTCTGCTGGTCTCCAGTTAGTATGTTTTCTAGGCTGTGGATCTATCTCATCATAGAAGTTAGGAGGCTGCCTTAACTGCAGGGAAAAAATATGTTGTTTAACGAGTTTCGTAGTCACAATTTTCCATATATCTAGACTTATGTGCTGAAGTGTAAATTTTCAAATCTAGATGTCTCTATTAAATAATAAACTTTCATATTCAGACTAGATATGTACACTGAAGAATAAAATTTCATATTCAAACCTCTTGTTTGAATTAAAAAATAAACTTTCATATCTTAAATAAAGTTTCATATCTAAACCTCTCTTTCGAACTGAAAAATAAACTTTCATATCTAAACCTCTCATTTACATTGAATCATAAACTTTTATGTCACAGTATTATAGAGACCTAAATTTTATATTTAGATGTCCTTATTAAAGAATATACTTCCATATTCAAATGTTTACATTAAAGAATAAATTTTTATATCCAAACACCTATTAAAAAATAAATTTTCAAATCCTGCATTAAAAAATATATTTTCATATCTAAATGACTGCACTAAAAACTTTCATATTTATAAGTTTTGACTAAAAAAATGAACTTTCATATCCAAACGTTTGCATTAAAGAATAAACTTTCTCATAGGTTTTATATCCAAATGTCTGCACCGAAAATGAATAAAAGCAAAAACATTAAACAATAAAAATAGACCTCAATTTGCAGGATTCCAGGTTCATTTTCCTTGAGAATAGTTTTGATTGCTGTAATATCACCCCACTGTATCTCCACCTTCCTTTTCAATCGTTGCTCCAGGAATTCCCACACCAGCTTTCTCTTGGCATAATAACACTTTGCCACCAAATCTCCTTCATGTATAGTCACTCTCTGCCCACCAAATATCCAAAAAAACCGCAATCACTTCAAAGCCAAAAACAAAATCACACAAATGCAGCATATAATTATTTTTACCTCCCAAGAGCCGATCTTGAGTGACAATGCAGGAAAATTTGCTGCCTTCATTTTCTCGGCTGCGGAGGGAGGTTGAGATACATACTCATCATGTCTTGGCTGATGAGGCTGATGAGGTACCACCATCATTTTATGATGTGAATCTTTTCTATGATGATGATGATGGTGATGATAATGATGGTTTCTGTGTCTTGAATGTGAGTTGGTTTCTTGTGCTTGTGATGACAATATGCTGTTCAATGAGTTCATGAAATATGGACTTATTGTAAGTTTCAAGCCTAGTGGACCCAACTGCTTCATCATATCAACCAACTTCTCCTACACAAAACATTGAAAAACAAAAACAAAAACATCACAATGAAGTTAAAGAAAAACAAATATAATAACAAGAAAAGCAAAAACAAGAAACCTGTTCAGGTTTTGGAGTTAACTGGGAACTAGTCTTCTTGTTGGATGCTTCAATGTCGTCATACCAAGCTTCAATCTTTTTCATGTCAACCGAGTCACCATCCCCAGATGATGAAAACAATTCACCACCACTACTAGCATGTTCATTCCTGGAGAAATTAGCATCACCAGAACTTCTAAGCACCATGATCAAAAACCCTTTTGCAATCTCCTTTCAAATGAGCATAACTTGTTTTACACGCAAAGTTGTAATCTTGTTATCGTCAAGAAGTTGTGCTCAATCAAAACAGAATAAACAACAGAGGAAAAACAGAGAGACTCTGGCTTGAGTGTTTCAATGAAGGAGTAAAAACAGAGTCCAACCATGGAGGGGTATATACATAAGAGTCCCTTCTAACGTAGAAAAACCATTAAATCATCAAATTAAATAAATAAATAAATATATTTATTTATATGTTCTGTTAAGTAGAAAAATCTAGATAAAAAATAATTTCTCTTTGGGTTATTTTTTATATTATTTTGGTTGTTATGTTTGTTAATGTAGTTATTTTATTCTATTAGCATTCATCTTACTTAAGAGTTGCGACACACCATGTAGTTGGTATTATTTTAGTATCAGTAATATCATTCCATAAATATATTTTAATTATTTTAATGAAAATAATAATTAATAATTTTACAATGATGGGTTACAAGTAATCATTGTCAAGATTCTACCATATAAAATACTACTACTCAAAACATTACTATTAAAAAAAAAAAATTAAAAAATTCTTTCACATTTGCTAGTAATCAATAACTAGATGGACAACTTTTCTTTTGTTCGTTTTAACTACAAAGGTTTCACCAATAATCTCACTTGGCAAATTTTCATCAAATGGGTAAGGTACATTTGTTATAAAGATTTGAGTTTTACTACGCATATTCATCGAAGAAATTTTTTTTTGGAAAGATTTTCATTGAAGAATTTGAAGTTTAGTAGATGTCTCCTATTATTATGGGAGTAAATTTCTAGATAATATATAGAATTTGATAGACGTCTCTTGATATTATGTGAGTAATTTTTTATTAAATTTCTGGACAGTATATATAGTGTTTAATCTGAGTGCATAAATGTCTCTTGATATTATAAGAATAATTTTCTAATCTCACATATTATGATTAATCTCAGGGCACGTGTTAAATTTCAATGTAATTATATGTAATACAATATGAGTTGAAGAGATTGGCAAGTTGTCATCTTGACGTTTACCTCCCTTGTTGCCTTGCTTATTCAAGCAAGTGTCTGGTTTAAATCTCATAAGCCTACCTTAAGAGGAGTAATTTTCTCTATTAATTGTGGGTAGTCTTTTTATCTTCTAAGAGTAGATTTTCATACTGCCTATGAGTCATATTTATATGTCTCGATAGACATCTGACTTACTATTAAAAGATGTATAAATAGTAATAATTATACAATTTTTTATTAGATGGATATGGTAAGTCAGCTGTATCTTATATTTTATCCATTAACTACAGAATCCTAGAATTTCTCAACAACTAGAATCTATCCATTTGTTTCGCTTTCTACATAATTTTTCTCCTGTAAATTAGCTCATTGCATATCTTTAACTATAAATATAACTAGATGCATTTATTACTTCAGCAGTTCAGCTATGATTTTATCAAATTACATTTTTAATTTAGAATCTAAATAAATCATTTATTATTCTTTAAAAAAAAAAAAAAACCCTTATTATTAGGGTTTGGATTATTTGAATAATCTACTTTTGAGAAGAAAGAAAAAAATTGAAATAATCTTTGAAAACCGGCGGTAGATTTTTTTTATTGTATTTTTTGTAAATTTTTTTAATTGTTATTTGGTTTTATTTGTTTAATTTTTAACTTCGAGAAAAGTGGATGTGTTTACATGTGTTGTTTGTTTATTTATGGATATATAAAAGCAAACAACTAATTGAAAAGTTATTTAGTTGAATTAAAAGTCAATTGTTTAGTTAGTTTTAATTATGGTTGAGAGTCATTAAACACTTATAACTTTTGTCGAATTATAGGGAACCTTATTACTAAATTAGTTAGTTAAGCTAGTTTATTTTATATTAGATTACTTAATCTCATTAACTAAACTAGTTGGTAAAAGTAGTACATGCATACTAGTATAGGTTTTGTTTGAATTGTACATTTGACAGTATTTTGAGTTTCAATGCAACACTTATATGCAAAATAAATAAAATCAACATTTTTCACCTTATAATCTTTTTTATAAGACTAAGAACCCTATGATTTTTATATCTAAAGTGTTGATTAGAAACAAAACATATTAGGATCATTAATAATATATGTATTATATGATAATTTTTATCGTTTATAATAAAACCGAAAGAAAAATCTATAACGGATATAAAAAAATAACGTCAAATCAAATTTTGAAAATTTGTTTAATTTGTGTTTATACATATGGATGGAGTGGGAAGGCTTAAACTAATGTTTAATGTTGCATACTTAGATTTTATAGTCACAGAAGTTGAAATAATCCACTAATAAATCCTTGTTATTGATGTGAATTTTGACTCTGCATGTCCCTTAGACATATATAAATTCTTGCTTATATTAATTTTTGTTTCATTTTACAGATAAGTTCAAAATGCTATGTTTTGTGAGTCTCTTGGTTACATTAAAATATTAATCACAAAAGGATTCTTCCATTAAATTTTCAGTACTTAATTTGTCGTTGTATGAATATAATTAATTAATTAATTATACACGTGTCCCTATATAATAATAGAAGTAGCAACCTTTTGAAGCTAGCCGCCATACGGTATAGCAGTCACCACGCATGTGTATGGGTCCCATTGACACGTCAGACTAAATAAAATACTATTTCACACCAGATAAGCCGGATTAATGAGAAAAATTAGAGAACGAGGAAAAATCAATTAAAAAAATAAGAGAAAAATAAATGATATTATAAATTTTTTCATTAATCTATCTCATCACAATAGCTCCATGACAATTTTACAGAAGATTTTTTCCAAACTAAAGCCCTAATGGGTCCTACTTTCCAATTGAAGAAGCAAAAGTCTCTTCCCATCATCATATGGTAACACATTTTTAGGGTTGTTTTGGAAATTAAAAATCAATTTAGGAAGTTTAATCACAACATTAAACTTCCTAAATTGTTTTTGGAGGGTTGACGGTGGAACAGGGAACCCACTCCCAAATCTCCATCCCATTTCTCCAAAATAGGGATTTGGATGGAGATGAGGGAATAATGGAGGAATGAAAATAGGAATAAGGGAATCCATCCACACCCTATTTGTCCTCGTTGACATCTCTATTTGATCACTCTCAAAATCATTCTCAAAATTAACTAAAAAATTTTATTTAATTTCAAATTTACATATTTTTTTAATTTATTTTGATTATTTATTTTACTTCTTCATGTTATTAAAAAGGTTGTTGTATTGATGAGTTATTTTTATTTACTTATTAAAATATGATCAGAAACATTTAAAGTACTACACAAATCAATTGTCAATGTGTTAAATTTATCAAATATATATAATTCGAGTGGTGGGTACTATAAGAACTGTCAAATCTTAGAAAGAGGATTCGGTTTGTTGCACACTTTCCTATATGAGCATTTTAAGATTCTTAAAACTGAACCAAGAGGAATTTGATTGACGAAAGTAACTTAATTAGTTTATATAATTAATCTTAATGTTTTATTTAATGTTTGTGGGTGATGTGATTAGAATAGCGGTATGTACAATATTTGCTAGCACACAAACGTAAGAGAGCAATTTCGATTTGATTTAGAGATGTGGATTAACACTAAGTTTGGCGTGTGCGTAGGCCTTAGAGAGGATTAACATGAACTCCACCCAAACATTTGGAATATTGGTTGTTAACATTATTTTAATGTGAAATTACTCATATTCTTTTCTTGAAATATTAAATAAACTATTCCTTTTTTTTTTTAATTTGTTAATATGGATGACTTGTCGTTCTCTTAACGTATTCCGGTCATGTGAAAGTCTTGGTTCAAAATGGGTTGAACTTGTGTACAAAATGTAATTTGCACTTCATCCACATATAAGGAATATGAGGTGTTAACAATATTTTTATATATATATATAATTAAAAGGTGATTTGACTAAAATTACACATATTTCCTTTGTATTTTTGTATATAATCATAACATGACACAAATAGTAAAAATTGATTGAAATATGAGACACTAAACAATATATGTATAATTCGAATGTTCTTTTTATAACATCATGACATACCTCCTCTTATAATATAGAGAAAAAACTGTCTGCATATACTAATAAATATTTATCATCATATTTGAATTCTTATTATGAATGTGGAAAGAAAGTATAGTAATTATTTGAACTATAAGTAAAAGTATTATTAGTTTTTTTTCTTAAGTAATTAAAAACTTAAATCCAATTCTTTTTTATTTATTCTTATGGTTGACCATGCATTCTCTTGACATATTTTCGGTTATGTGAAAGGCTTGGTTCAAAGTAAATCAAATTGAGGTTCAAAATGAGTTTTGATGTACAATTAGTTTTTGGAAGTTAAACATTAAATTTGTTGATAGTAATTCTAAATCTTTTTATATTGAGTTGTATAGAAAGTTAAGTATTTACAAACCTTTAGTAGAAATAATTGAATACTTCTCTTAATCCTAAGAGGTTAATAATTTAAATATCATCATTGTCTTAAACAAAATATGTAGGTAGTTTTCTCTTAATTTAACCTTCCTCTCCCACTATAAAAGAAAAAATAAATAAATTAGAGCTCTCATTTGTTTGCCCTAAACCATAGTAAAATATATTTAGTCACAGTTTAAAATACATCAACTTGACTACTATATTGTCATTAGGTGGTAAGTGATCTCAATACATCTTAAAACTTTAGAAGCCTAATCTTTTTGATGGTGACCTCACTAGCTTCTTTGGCAAATTTAATAAACAAACAAGAATTTCTGAAGTGGGGTGAGGTGGAGTTGATATTGAGGGTGTTTTACAACACATGCAAATGGCGATTCAATAAAGAGATCAAGAGAAGATTTAGTTTATTTTGATTGCTGAAATGTACTTATTAACTTGATAATTAGTCAAATTATGACCAATCAACTTTAACTGATGCAGTATCTCTTCTCAAATTTAGGCCACGTTCAGCTTGACTTGACTGAAAATATATTTTTCATTGGATCAATAATCATCATCTTTATGTCATAATCAACAAAAAGAACAAAGAGAATCTATGCAATGATTTAAATGGGTGACCAATGATAGATTGACCTATTGCTTTCCATCTTAATTTGCAAAGTCTATGATTTGATGATTAATCTTTGCCTTAATCATTTTATTTTTCTGCTTTTTCTAAAGTTATAACTCCAATCTTCCATGCAGCTTGTATGCAATTCACTTTCGTCCAAAAAAAAGTAGAGTTCACATTATACAAATTATAATTAATTATGTCTAGAAGCCCTATGAAGTTTGAATTTATAATAACCACAAATTCTTCTACATATATTATTCCTCCTTTCGGAAATTGGTTCACATTATTATATATGTTAATAAGATAATTAGACTCAAATTCAATACCATAAAGAAGAAAATAATTTTAAGATTAAAAAATTAAAAAAAGCAGCAAAAATCATTTAGGGTAATCATTCAAATCCTATTTGTAATACAGTAATAATAGAAATTCTTTTAAAATATATCTAATTAATAAATATTTAACATGTAACTTTTTAATTAAGTGATTGTAGATACATTCGTGCACATCTCTTCATGTTGGTAATAATTTGAACTCTTTTCTTTATGTCGTGACAGTAATTAATTGAATCACATTAATACTATCTGAATAGTAGAATTTGGACAAAACAAACCTTACTAAGTGATTAACACATAATTCCTAGTTGAATACTTGTCCATATAGCCTTTCATACATAATATACGAGTTGGATTCAAATCTCTTTCCTTATACTATGAACATAGTTCATCGGATCATATTTGATTCATCAAACTTTTTATCCGATCTCGATGTAATCCACCTAAAATGGAGTGTGCATATATATTATTAACAACATAGTCAAAAGTCACACACGTGGGGCTTTGGAGCTACTTGGACTGGAAATGCAGTTGGCTGCTATAAAGAGCTTTAAAAGTGGATAATGTACAAGTCAGGCGCCTACTATTCACAGAATTAAGTAAAAAATAACATTACACTATTTTATTTATTTATTTATTATTTTGTGCTTACTTCACTTCACACTTTGCTATGATTTCATTCCTGGGAGGAAAAGAAAACAATATTATCAATGGAAAGCAACAACAGGCCTGGTAACATAAAGAAAACACAGGAGAAAGGGACCCAAAGCAAAATTTTTTATAGAAAAAAAGACACCAAGCTTTTGACCTTAAATGCATCATGCATGTTACTCAGTCTCACACATATCTCACTTATATATGCATATACACATACAGACACTATATATATAGGAACAAATTCGATGGTGATACTTGGATTTTTGCTAGGGTCCAAAGTGTATCATCATTCATCAGCATCATTTGATGTTGAAATTTATGATATTGACAGAAAAGTTGATAAAATTTCAATCCAAAGTATTTAATATATTGTGACCTATACTCGAAAATGTGAAATTAATAGTAACTAGAGAATGAAACAAAAACATCAATATTTTTATCTCTAGCTAATGTGATGGTAGTAAAATCTGTCATGGCTATCTCATTTTGTAAACTAATTAAAAAAAGTGTTGTGACTGATTCTAATTTATAACATTATATACACTACTTATTACAATGAAAGTTACACATGTATATTTTGCAAATGCAGCACAAATTTTGCAAACCATGAATCAAGACCTTTGTTTTATTATAAATTTATGATAACATTTATATTGTAAACTAAAAATACAGACTTATATATATAATATTGTGTGGTACACATATGCATTGCAATGATTAAGAAAAATTTGTTATATATACCTTATTCTTGCTAAAACTTTAAAGATGGGATGGAATGAGAGATGTATGGAGAACTTTTTTTCCATCAGCTAATGATGACAGCTTAGAAGACTTTATGACTAGACAAAAAAGAACAACATTTCTATCTTTTACTTTCTTGGTGGAAATATGACCAAATATGTATGGTCCCTAATCCAAATCTTTGCTTGGCTTTCCCTTTCTCTTCTCTATCCATTATTTTTCCTCTCCATGTGGAGGGTCCTGACCAGACTGACCATATTTGGATATTATCATTCTGATAATGATAACATGAAACTATCACATGCTTCCTTTTTGCCCATTAAAAAAATATATATTGTATTAAAGCTCATCAAGCAATTTAGAGCATGAGATCATATTGGTGTTTGGTGGGGTATCTATCTTCTTTTCTCTTTTTGTTTATCTTTAAGGTTCATGCACTACATCTATTGAGATCCATCTTAGCTAATTAATTATCCTTAACCCAAAACCTTTCTAGTTAATTATATGTGAAAAATCAATTCAAGTGCTTATAGGTTGATGGTATTCTTATTCCTTCTTTACATGTGAAGTTTTCATTTCTTCAAATAGTTTTGAGTTTATGTATATAGTGGGGATTTGATCATTGTCATCAATGAAGTTTTGCTACTGTATAAGATATATTTAGTTACGTACAATAATTTGATAAACAATTTGTAAACTTTTCATCTTCGAGCTATTGAATTTTAGTTCTATGCTATAAAACTGTTCAATAATGTTAGTAGACTAATATGATAATTAATATAAACTTAGGAATATGACGAAAATGTTGTTATAATGATAAATCATTTGATATATCGCTATCAGATGAACTATTGCTACATATAAAGCATAAGATATGGCATGCTTGTCTTAGAAAAAGATTATCACTATCAATATATATACCAAGCTTTTGAGATCCTAAATAAAGGCATATTTCATATTGGCATTGTCAAAGATATCATAACTTTTGGGTGGTGGTTTTTATAGTTGATAAGATGAAGTAATGACCTACTTAAATCCTCCACCAAATATGGGTTCTTGTTCAAACTTTCTAGAATTTTATTACAAAATATGTTTAACATGAATAGCTAGGCTTTATTTTTCACTAATTCTCTTTTCTTGCAATATTTTTTTCATTTTCTTTTTTAGTGTAGATATAAAAGTTAAGGGCATATTGATATCTATTTAGATCAAGTACTATAGCAGTAAGGCAGTCCTAAAATCTATAAATAATGGGATACCTACAACAACAAACGAAACAAACTTTCCTCACGAACAATTTTTTGAATAGAGTAGGACTCAAACTTGCTGTATGTCAAATAAACAAAATTGTAATGGTCAAACACTGGAGATGGCACCAACCCACTTGAAACCGGCCAATTTGATGAGGGACCACACTTGTTTTGGAGTTTTATTGGTTTCAACTTTTCGAGTCTCAGCATAGATGTAAGAACACGAGTAAGACGTCCATTGAAGAAAGTGCTTCTGTCATGTGCCAAGTGCTTCTGTCATGTACCAACCAACATCAACTCCAACACTAGCACTTACTGGTGCACTTATGTCGTTGTATACCATTAGGGCTTTGCTATCACAAGAGCAATATCCACATTAAATCTTTATGACAAATAACCAAACTTATAATGCCGTTTAAAGTCCTATACATAATGTCAACCCGTGAATTGGAAATTAAATCGATTGAGAATTATTAAGAGAAAAATGAAATTTAATTTTTTATTTATCATTCCACTCATGGCTAAATTTATAACTAACGTGGATTATATACTTAAATAAAAAATTATTTGATGAAACACTCTTAATGTAAATTTTTTAGGGGAAATATTAATTTGGTCCCTAACATTTAGCCAAATATTACATTTTTACTAACGTTTGCATTTTGAATTCCCCTCATCCCTAACGTTTCGAAATGTATTGATTTAGTCCCTCTGACCAAAAATTGATAGTCAAACATGACAGAAATGACAAAAAGATAGATTTAACCTTAATATAATTTAAAATAATTAAAATAACGTAATCACCCTTTCAAAAATTTATAATTATAAAATAATCATCTCTATTATTACAAAATTATCATTGAACATCTCCAATCAAATTATGACACATCATTGAATCAATTTTTTTTTAATTCAATTTACAATTAATAAATATTTAACTAAAAAATAATATTTTTAATATAAAAAAAAAAAAAAAAATTCCTTCATCTTCCTCATCTCCAATTTCATCTTCTACATTCCTCAAAATCATTATCTCTATCATTTTCATCCAACTAACATCACCCAAATTACGTCTCCCAACTCAAAATTAAAAAAAAAAAAAAGTTTATGCAAATTTTTTAAAAAAAATTTTATGTAATTTTTTTTTTTTTAAAAAAAATGGAGATGACATCGCCATCTCCAACTAGTCTCCACCGTCGGAGATCTCTATTGCCGGAGACCAGTGTTGGTCTCCTCACTGGAGAGGTCTCCAGCTGCTGGAGATCAGGTCTCCGGCAATGGAGACCAACTGGTCTCTATCGCCGAAGACCGGCCTGGTCTCCACTTTCCACTCCGGTGAGAGAGACGTCTCTCTCGCCGGAACGGGATAGTCTCCATGGGAGACCCGGTCTCCCATGGAGACTGTTTTTTTTTTTATAATTAATTTAAAAATTTTTTATATATTAAATTAAAAATATTGAAATATATATTATATTAAATATACATTAAAATATATGTAAATATATTCAAGATAAAATGACCAAAATAACCCTCTCTTTGTTAAGGTTGACTAATATTTGACTGACAGAATGATTAAATTGATACATTTACAAAACGTTAGGGATGATAGGAATTCAAAATACAAACCTTAGTAAAAAGATAATATTTAGCTAAACGTTAGAGAGCAAATTAATATTTCCCCAATTTTTTACACAATACCGTTTTTGAACATGTGATTGTACCTCTCCCCTCCAAGAGATTAAGAGTTCAATTTGCACCAAACATATATTACAACTTGTGTGGATAATTTTCTCTCGCTTAGTGTAAGAATAATAATGATTTTTTTTTTTTTTTTGAAAACAGAATAATAATGATATTTAGATCACCCAAATAGTACTTTATCCTGTATCCCGTTCGTTGCCGGTTTTAGGGAAAAAATGAAACCTTTTCCCAATTACAATATATCCAAAACAAGAAACTCAAAACCTTGAGTCATATGACAATCATCTACATCACTTTAAAATTCATTGATATTACTCATTTTTACAAATGAGTGTTGTTAATTTTACATGAATAAAATAAACTGTTGTAATTGTTTCTTGTCGTCCGTATGATGATGAACAAATCTTGCCTCTAATGTGTATAAGAATGAATAATTAACCTAAATGGCATGATACAAAACTGGCTCAAGAACTCGTTGAGTTTTCGTATTCCTTTTTCGGTTGCTCATCACCTAAGGCCAGATTGAAAATCTCATTGTAGTCATCTACGAAATGAACATCCAGGCCTTCTTTTACGTTTGGGGAAAGCTCATCGAAATCCCTCCTGTTAGCTGAAGGAAATATGATCGTCTTTATGTCGCTCCTTCGTGCAGCTACTGTTTTCTCCTTAACCTGATTATTTCACAAACACAAAATCCAGTGATCAACAAAAGGAAAATGAGCGTGCAACTAATGCGAGTTATATCTAGTTGAAAAGGACTTGTTTGACATACCCCACCGATAGGAAGGATCTTTCCTGTTAGTGTTATTTCTCCGGTCATTGCCAGATCCTTCTTGACGGGCTTCTTCATAGCAAGCGACAACATGGATGTGACCATGGTGCAACCAGCACTGGGGCCATCCTTTGGAGTGGCCCCAGCAGGAACGTGGAGATGAAGCTTGGCATTGGCAAAGAAAGGATTGTCTGGCTCTTTCTCAAGTAGTATCGCTCTTGCCACAGTGTGAGCAATTTGTGAACTTTCTTTCATAACATCTCCAAGTTGACCGGTGACACGAAGAACTCCTTTTCCCTCCTCTTGTTCAACTTGAGTGGTCTCGATGTAAAGGGTGGAACCGCCCATTGCAGTCCAAGCTAGACCCATTACAACTCCAACTGGAGTTTGGTCATATATGCGTTCAGCATGGAACACGGGTTTGCCAACATAATCAGCTAGGTTCGATGAGTCTATCAATATTTTCTCCACAGCCTTAGCTGCTTCAAGATCCTGCTGTTCCTCACTCTCCATTTTATCCTGTCAGGAAATATTAAAGTGTGAAACGTCTACATTACATTCAACACTAGGTCTGAGTATTAGAAATCTTTAACTGAATTCAGAAATTAAACACAACAATTTAAAGGTGTAAGAAATTTATGAGCTCATATAAAAACCTGAAGGAATCAATCATTTCTACAATACCTTTAAGTCAACAGTCTGATCACCCGTGGCCTGCAATTGGTCATCTGAAAGCTTTGTAACAGCATTGACAGAGGTTTCATTAGTTTGCTCATTACTGCTGGTCTCTATTGTTTCCGTTGCATCATTAGTATCAGTTACAACCACATTTTGACCTGATTCATCAACACCTTCTGCCTTTGCTTCTTCGGGTTCAGCAACCTCTTCAGCAACTGTAGATTCAATTACGGCTCCTTGCCGCACAAGTTGCAGAGCAATCTGCCAGGAAAAATGACAAGAATTTTTTCACATCAGAAATCATAGATGTAAGTTTCAAAAGAAGACAGTGGTGAAATACTGAAGCAGCACTCTTCCATAGTTAATCGAATTCTTGGTTATGCCATACAAACCTTGCGATAAATCTTTTCTATCTGCTTTTGAAGATTTCGGACCCCTGCTTCTCGGCAGTAATTTTCAATCAAGGCTAGTAGAGCTGCATCTGTCACCTCAACCTGGTACAAGTTCATTCCTAAAGGTTAAATATCTTCTACTTGTAAAAGGTTAATCAATTGGACAAATATTTATACAGCCATTAGATGCAGCAAGCAATGGTGCAGTCAGTATAACTAATTGAGACTTAATGACTAAAAGCTTCACAACAATATACATTACTGGATATAATAAATACGAGATACCAATATGCATGCATGAAAATGAATAATGAAAATTGAAAATCAATTTCACTTGGGACAGGAAAACATTATAAATGTGTCAGGAAACTAATTATGTAGCCAAGTACTCCGATATGTACTACTGAAACACTAGGAATTAGACCTGTTCAGGCTTGAGACCACATGCTTCACGTGTAGTCTTTTCCAGATAATCTCTAGCAATGTGCATTTTCTCGTCAGTGATATATCCAGCAATAGAAATTACTTCCATTCTGTCCAAGAGAGGATTGGGTATCATTTCCACAACATTAGCTGTGCAAACAAACAGAACCTGCAATGGAATAGGCAAAGGATATCAAGTTCAAAGTAACTAACAATTACCTCCCAAAACAGACACCATACTGACTAAAGGTAACCAAAGTAACCAAAAAAAAAAAAAAATACAGCTTACTAACTCGTATTGACACTTATACTTTGTTTAAGTATTAGTCTTGGGAACAATAAAAGATCAATATAGGATGTACGTCCTACATGTTCTCCAAACATACGTGAACAAAAAGGAAACAAAAATGTGTCCCAAATTCTCGTAACATTTACCATTACTAGCTAAGATAAAAACCCAATGCATCCAAATCACCACTATTGCTAACCTTTGAGAGATCAATTGGAACATCAAGATAATGGTCCAGAAAATTAGCATTTTGCTCTGGGTCAAGAAGTTCCAACAATGCACTTGCCGGATCACCAGCATGTCCTCTTCCCAACTGCAAGAGGAAAATAAGTACAGAATATTAGAAATCCAGCCTCATTGGAGACTTGGAGTATTGTAAAAATTGGACACATTAGTAATGCGTTTAGTAAGTATTTTCGGAACAATAAATTTAATTCACAATAACAATCATGAGTTAACAAAGTAAAAAAAATCACGATTCTGGAATACATGAGAGATCAGAGAAGGAAAAACACTAAATACAATGAACATTGGAACTACTCACTTCTAAAATTAAAGCAAACTTACAGCCACAGTACCTTATCTATTTCATCAATCAGAACCAGAGGATTTGCTGTTCCCACATTTTTCAAGCACTGTACCATCTTTCCTGGCATAGCTCCTATATAAGTTCGGCGATGTCCCTGCATGTGATTCGGGAGTCAATGGTAAAAGTTTTATACACCCATACCACAGTGCATTTGTTAATTGACTTTAATCCAAGTACAGGAGGGTGTTTTAACTACCTTTATTTCGGCTACATCAGCTAATCCTCCAACAGAAAACCGGAAGAATTTACGGTTTAAAGCACGTGCTATTGAACGACCAATACTAGTTTTGCCCACTCCAGGAGGGCCAGAAAGACAGATGATTTTCCCTGTGATACAAATCAGGAATCTTAATTTTTGCTGTGAAAAGAACATGAACAGAAGACAATACATCTTACAACCTCTAAAATGAGATAAAACTGGAAAAAACTGATAAGAGTATCTAAAATTATAAGCACTCAATCTAAATGACATCATCAAGCACACAAGACAGTTGCAAAAAAAAAAAAAAAAAAATACACGAGACCCACCTAAAACTTCAATGATAATGAGCTATAAATGGTTGTTCTAATTAGAAGATGGAATTTTCTCTAGGACTAATTTTTCAGTCATCCACTTTCGACCAAGCAGTCCAGCTGATTCAGCTTCCAAACTCTGAGAGGCAGTGACTCAATTTCAACCTCAGATCACCATAGTTACAAATATAAACTTAGTGTTTTGCTTATTTAATTTTGTTTTGCACAGGCCATTAAGCTTTACCAAGTCATATAAAACAAATTACCTGGGTACACTTTGGACAACCCAATCAATGAAATTTAGTTTTGGCCAGGAATATCCTCCCTATTTATCATTTAGTTAAATACCATTTATTCATGCATCAAGGAGTCAGCAAATTATAAAACTTTTAACAGAATTCGTTCCCTAAAGAAAATTAAGAGCACAACATCAGTTTGTCTGAAACAGAATTTATGTGAAATGAAATCCATATTTCACAGCTGTGATGTAATTACATGATCATTCTTAAAACATGGAAGCTCAAAACTCAAAAGATACGGGATCACAGCTTCATTGCAGAGGAATTATAAAATTGTGAAGAAAACTTGTTAACATCAATTATTCTACTACATTTTTCATATACATCAACAGAAAAGAAGGTCTGCAAACCTTGTGAAGTTCCCCTGAGTTTGCCAACAGCAATGAATTCTAATATCCTTTCCTTAACATCATTCAATCCGTAGTGATCTTCATCAAGAATTTTTTGTGCCCGAAGGACATCAAAATTCTCATCACTGCATTTGGAATTGGTAAAACATATTAAAAAAGTTAAATATACCATATTATTGTATTATAGAACTAAAAGTTCAGGTATATGACACAACTTGCAAGATGTATACTATGAGTTTACTGATACTACCTAACTTACATACACTGAGAGTTCAAATACATACATCTTGGAATACTCAAATTCCTATCTAAAAGCACAAGCTTAAAAAAACCCTGAAAAGGATCTACCTAGTAAACCAAATTATAAACAGAATATTATTTTTCTTGGATATGCTTAAAAAATCTATAGGGTTGTAATGATTATAAAAATTAGTCACAACAATGGAGCCAAGACAAGCAAATAGGCACTACAATGGGACAATTATTTGTGTTGCCAAAAAAATTTTATTTTCCAACATGTTATTCTATCATCTTAATTAGAATTTAATGGACCAAAGAATGATATGTCAAGGTGTTTTATCAAACTGTCACTTCTACAACATCAAATCTTTCCTTGGTCTTAGGATACGATACCAGTAGGTCAATGAAATTCCATAAGCATAAAAAAATACCTTCAACAAATGATAAAGAGTGAAAATACCTGTAATTTCCCCAAGGCAGTGCCGTTAACCAATCCAAATAGTTACGAGTTACATTAAATTCACTAGAACTGGCCTCTAACAACTGCAGTTTTGTAAGCTCTTCTTCTATTACTTGTAGAACTTGAGGTGGGCATTTGTCTTTATATTGTTCAATCCTTTCCCTGAATTTTGCTGCAATAATATAAGATAATCCCTTTATTTTATTGAAATTATAAATGAAAATCCAAACTAAGTGTGTCTCTAATCTACAGGCTGATACTTAGAATAAGACACCTTAGGTACAGCCATCCAGCAGGGGTAGCAAGCATCAAAGTTGTAACAATCAGCATTAGATAAATCAAGTGTCGGAATAGCCACCAAAACTATAAAGTCATCATATAACTTTTTGCAATATTTCAAATGTTCATGCAATCCTTCGTAAAACAAAGTGATCCGACCGTATATAATATAACTAACTCTTAAACGTGTGACCTTCAATTTCCATGAGAATTTCTAAGGGACTTCACAAGCCTAACCATGATAATTCAAGTAGGTTTATAGACACCTCACGTGCAAACAAACCAAGTATAACTTCTGTGATCTCTCAGAGAAGAGGGGAAAAACGAAAAAAAAGAAAAAAATTGGAACAGACTATTATTGTTGAATTTGACAGAAGATGACAAAGATAATTCAAACAGAAACTAACCAGAAAGGGCTGTTTTGTCATCTGTCTCTAATCCCAGTTCCTGTCAATTGAAATATATCTATTATGATCCAAAAAATAAAATAAAGAAAATTGATTTGAAGGGTCTAAATAGATTATTAAGTAACACTGCCAAGCCAAAGTTTCCAAAGATGCACTAAAGAAAATATGTATATGAAAGAAGAAAACTGAAGTGAAATACCTTCTTAATGGCCTTAAGCTGTTCATTCAACAAATAGCGACGCTGCTCTCCACTTATCTTTTCTTCAATGGCTTTTGCAATTGATTCCTACATATAACCCCAGAAAGGTGAACACCTAATGTGTAGAAATGGGATAATAATGAAGCAATATAAACAGTTGTCTATTGCAAAAAAAAAAGAAGAATAGTGTTAAGTACCTGAATCTTGCTGATTTCCATTTCTTTCTTTACCAGCTCCAGTGCAAGTTTTAAACGTTTATACACCTGAGCCAGACAACAGAAGTGGGAGACCCAAATTATAATGAAAAAGAGGAAAAATAATACGTACAACCTCAGCTGAAAAGGCTTTAAAGTGAAACTGGTGACGGATGGCAAATAGTTTAACATCACATTTTCCCCCAACGAGAAGTGCTTATTGGATATATTTGTAAAAAAGCTGTGGCTTTCAATACCAATCATCAATTAAAAAAGGCCACATACATCCAGCTCTTCGAGAACTGCCTGGCATTGCAATTTGTTTCCGCCAGATATTGCAGCTCCAAAATCTGCTAGCCTTGGAAAACTAAAATCTCCAATATGCTGCAAAAATGAGAGAAAAAGACACAACGAAAGAAAAAAAATCAACGATATGCTCCAAAATCTTTCAATGAACGTTACACAGAATCAAATAAGAAAACTCAATAGCATGCAAAAGAGAGAGAGAAATACCAACAAACACCTGCACACACCTGAGTATATGTTTGAACATGATCTCGCCAAAGTGAGCTTGTTTTCAAGACATCTCTTAAGGTGGATATAACCTCGAATGACGTTGCCTTTATAACATCATCATCCTTGTCATATGGATTATCCTGCAATGTTAAAAATGAAGAGTACAGCATTTTTATTGCACATCTGGAACCTAAGATTCTGGAATTGGGAAAGAAAAATAAGAATACTGAGAGAATGATATTACGAGCTAACCTTAAGATGATCAACTTTGACCTTAAGGGGATCCTCATTAACCTGTATAGACATAATTTTCAGTTTAGAAAAATTTTCATTAAAAGATAATGATAAACTAGACAGAATTGATTAATTCATGAAAGTCAAACACTCTAAAGCTTTCAAAAGAAGAACAATAATAGAAGATTGTTGGAAAATGAAAAACAATGCAGAACCAAAATCAAGTACTCCTAAATCTTTCCTGCTCACCTTCTCTGTTATCCGAAGACGCCTATGGCCAATAAGGATGACCTGGTCTCCTTGGATACTTGAAATCTGTAATATTACACAATATATAAAAACATCAATCATAGAAATACTGATTCCCTATTACTGCACTTCTAATATCAATATGTAATGGAGGACATTTAGCTAGTAATTAGAAAAAAGATTGCAACAGAATTTGATACCTGGGCAAGCGTACCAACTTCATGAAGACGGTTAAACAGTTCTTTTCCTTTAATATCATAGACACTTTTCTCAAAGTCAGTACTCGAAGTATCACTGCCTGGCTCATCTTTAAGAAGGAAGGCCCCACAATAAGGTGCTTGACGTTTTCGGTTTTCCTGTAAAGCTGCCAACAACTTTGGATCCTGCATAAAAAGTAACAGTTCGGTAAGAGAGACCGAAATTCCAACCCATCCATCACCAACAACTTGCGAAAATAGTATCAACTAGAAACCTAGGCGAAATCTCACAAACACATTGTCGGAAGCTATGAAACAAAAGCTTTTCTCAATTTATGACACAATACAAATTCAAATATCTAATTTGCCACAAAGTACTCTCTAGATGCCAGAACTTCACACCAGTCCACAAACCCTACAAATTTATATAGATTACTAGAAGTTCATATGAATAAAACATCAAAGCGAAAGTAAAACCCTTTGACCATTGACTTTGCACCAACATCATCAGCACTCAAGTGCATGTTCACAGAGCAGCAGTTAACTACATAATTCCGAAAATTGTTATTATGACAATGTAAGGCCACAAATTACTCAACCCAATAATGTCCAACAATACATGCCTGCACCAAAAACGAAACCCAAACAGAGCCATGTGTTGAACAAAACAAGTCAGAAATTTCTATACCTTCACATAAATTGGCATGTAAAAACCCGGAAATAGAGGTCTATGAAGTAAAGGCAATGCCAAAACCTGCCATGGACAAATTTATCAATAACAAACTAATCAATGAGATTAAAAAAATGCATTCAAAACCTCTAGCATTGGGCTAATTCAGTCACTAAACCAATAAACATTAAAAAATTTTCGCTTCAAACCATCAGAATGCCATAAATATTCAAATTTTATGTTCGATATCTCGTCTTTCACTTCAATGATTAACGAATTAAACAATCAAATCAACTCAATCACCAAAAAAAAAATCAAAATCAAAACTTTTCGAGTTTTTCAACTTTGCATAACCAAAAAATGCATTAAAAACTCAAAATTTAACTTCAAGTTCGATTCTTTTTACTTCATTTTCACCAAAAATTAAAAAAAAAAATCAAAATCAAAATCAAAACTTTTTGCTGCGAACCGTTAAATAGTCCTCCGGTCTCGGATTAGTGGACACAATAGCGGAGGAGCTCTTCGTTTCGGCGGAGGAGTCGGAGTGGGTATTCTCCGATAAGTCGACTTCGACAATCGAACCATCGTTGCTGCTGCCGTCTCCGGAAGAAGAAGAATCAGAGCAGAAGAACCTCCTGTAAGCCAAGCTCCGGTTCCTCCGATTCAAACCAGTGAGTTCACTCAGCGCCTTGAAGAACGGCGACGACGAGGCGGCGGTTCTGAGAGCCGGAGATGCGGAGGAGGCGAGAGACTGGGCGCAGCCGGAGGAGAAGGCGGCGGAGGAGGAGGAGGAGAGGAGCTTCAACATTGGTGACGTGCGACGGTTGGAGGGGCAAAATTGGAAACTTAGTGAGAATTTAAGGCCTAGTTTTGGATTGCCATTGCAGCGAAATGTAGGAGACGGGGTTTTGCAGTTAAAGCCCTGCATAAACCCTTGATTTTGTGTTCCGGTGGGTTTTCAGCTTTTTCTACTCTTTATGACGGTTTTGTCCTCGTGTTTGCCTTCAATTTACGAATTTGTCCCCCTGCTATTTTGTTTAAAAAGAGGCACTGAAATATGGAGACCTGATACTTTTTGGATCGATGCTACATAACTAGTATGATTGTTAATCAAGATTTTTATGAAAAATAATTGGCACCGAAATTTATAAAACATCTACAAAATTTCAACCGAAAGAAACATTATTAGCAACCCCCACACAGTTTCTGTAACTATTGATCTTATCAATTATCTATCAAAATTGATCAATATCTAATATTATTAATATGGTGTTATTAACTCTTAGTAATGTTAATTAAGTTTTTGATAAACAAATAATTAAGAAAATTAAATATAAATACTATTAACAATGATACTAGTGTTCTTAATCAAGATTATGAGGAAAAATAATTAGTGAGTGATTAGATTTCTGACTTTATTAGTGATAAGATTTATTTATCTTTCATTATGTGAAGCATTTGGAGGCGATTTAATCATGAATTTATGATAATCATTTTTAAAAGCTAACCAATATAAGCACAAATGTGCTAAAGTACTGAAGGGTTAATTTGGTAATTTCAAGAAGATGGAGAATACTGCTTTTTTTTAAATTATATTATAGTATTAAGATTAGTTAAGGGAATAATTAAAATCAAACGAAATCAAATAGTAATGGTATAGATTAAAGAATAGTTCTTATATAAGAGAAAATTATCCATATATAAATAAAAAAATGATTTATATAAGGATGGAGAAACTATCTATATACGTAACGAGGGAAAACCAACCCTGCTGTCTATATGGGTGTCAAGCCCATAACTTAAAAAAAAAGTAGGTGTGTAGCGTAAGCGCTGCCGCTGCAACGTTGACAAAAACGCTTCCGTGTTTGGATCCAGAACTTTCCTTATTAGTTCTCCATCTAGAAAGGTGGAGACAACTTAAATTAGAAAAAAATAAATATAAAAGGAAAAAAAATATTTATATTTTTATTTAATGTGAAGTTGTACTTTTTGTTGATTCCCAAGTGCGAAGTCTGAAGCACATGCGCATGAAAGTCAGTTAGAACACTTTAGTTTACATTAGATTTTTCCTTCTTTTTTTTTTTTGTTTATAACATATTACAAATACCAATACTACTATAATAGATATTATGATATGATTTAAAATATAAAATCCTATTTAAGAAAAAAATTGTCTTTGACACTCTAAAAAAACTTAACCATAATTAACCCACTCATATAAAATAATCAAGTGGTAAATATTTGTATTATTACGGATGATACTCAAACCTATGCACTTTCGTGAGACGTAGATGTGTTGTACCAACTGAGCACAACTTAAAATAGATTTTTCCTAAAATTACAAGAATGTTAAATCTCACGCTTTATTATTGTTATTTGTTTTGAATAACATAACTCTATTCACAAAAAATTTTTTAACGATACAAAATAATTGGAAAACCACTAAAATATACCAAAATTTATCGAAATTAAATACTATATGGTCCGAAAATTCACTTTCACTCTACTCCCACAATAAATTTCTCATGCATGCTGCTCAATAAAATAGGTTGGACTCAAACTCTTATCATGAATAAAATGATGTGCACTAACCATTAACGCAAATTAAGATGGTTTGATGATAACAAGTGATGCATTCACGCTTGCATAAATCAACTTCGAGAACAAAATATCAAATCTTATTTCCATTTCTCGGATTCAAAATTTATAATATCATTTTTTAGAAAGAAAAATTATCACATAATTGGTTAAATTTCATGGTATATTTTGATTAACTAAATTCGTGAATCACTAAAATAATCACATGAAGGTGACAAAACCTTTTTATATAACTTATGTGATAAAAGCAATTTATATAATATTAATACTAGGTATGTGGTAGCGATGCAGTGGCAGCACTTACCCTGCACAGCCACTTCTATTTGAAGTTGCAAGTTCGACATCAATAGGCAACAAGGTTATTTCTCCTTCCTCCTATTACAGACAGTCCTTCTGTTAGGTTTTAGCAATTGACATAAGACATTAAGATCTTAAAATTTTTACGATTTTCACAATAATAAAATGTAATTTAATTATATATCTAAATTCATATGCAAACTTAGATTGATGATGATAATGAATGAAAATTATGTTTCTCTCTTTTGATTCTTTTACTTCAGTAAACACACGCTTGATTGATAGTAAATCAATAATGTGTTACCACTATTTATAGGATAGAGAGAGGATTAGTTTCAAAATAATTTATTTACTTAATTAATGTACAACTATCAATGTACATAACTCTCCATTGAATCATAAACGAATGATCATTTGAATTCTTTAACTTAATTTGATTTTAATGATTTCATTCATTAATTTATTTATTAAACCGATCTTAAAATTTTTATGATTTTCACAACAATAAAATGTATTTTAATTACATATCTAAATCCATTTGCAAACTTAGATTGGTGATGATGATGAAATGAAAATTGTGTTTCTCTCTCTTGATTCCTTTCCTTCAATAAACACACACTTAATTGATGGTAAATCGATAATGTGTTACCACTATTTATAGGATAGAGAGAGGATCAGCTTTAAAAGAATTTATTTACTTAATTAATGTACAACCATCAATGTACATAACTATCCATTGAATTGAAACCATAAATAAATGATCATTTGAATTCTTTAACTTAATTTGATTTTAATGATTTTGTTCATTAATTTATATATTAAACGTTTACAAATAGTAAATCACATGCAGCCATACCCAACATTCTCCCACTTGGCTCCTACTTGGCTCATGTGAAATATTTTACTTAATGGTTTAATTAATAATATTAGGCGTGTAATACAATAACAAGTTATTTTATATTTGTCAAATATCTATTATAATTAAGTAAAATTATAATGTGAGTCATGACGGTTCTACATCATCATTTTGATATAGTTCCTTCTAAGTACCATAACATTAGATTTCACTTTCATCAACAATAATGGTCCAACAATAATGTCTTTAAATAGACTTTCCTGTTTTTCAAATCATTTATGTATATAAAATATAAAACAATATATATTAGAAACACATAAGTGAGCTCAGAGTGTCAAAGATAATTGATTTAACAAAAATGCAAGGTACAAAATCAATCATCACAATGAATAATTCTCATTCTTTCGATATTTTCTCTAAACAATTTTGGTGGTAAACCCTTAGTTAAAGGGTCTGCAACCATAAATTCAGTGCTTATGTGCTCAATTGATACTCGTTGTTTCTAAATTTCTTCTTTGACAGTAAAATATTTTAATTCCATATGTTTGGCACCTTTAGAATATTTGTCGTTCTTAGAGAAGAAAACTGCTGCGACATTATCACAATAAATTTTCAAAGGCTTGGCAATACTGTCAACAACTCCAAGCCCTGAAATAAAATTCTGCAACCATAAACCATGAATTATGGCTGCAAACCATGTCACAAACTTAATCTCCATAGTGGATGCAACAATGACAGACTGCTTCGCACTTTTTCATGAAATAGCCCCTCCGGCTAAAAAATATAAATAGACAAAAGTAGATTTTCTACTATCTCAACATCTAGCAAAATCTGAATCCAGGTATCTTATTACCTCGAGATTATCAAATCTTCTATAAGTGAGTATATAATCCTTTGTTCGTTGCAAATATCTAAATATTTTCTTTGCAGTCTTGCAACGATCTAATCCGAGGTTACTTTGATATCTACCCAACATACCAATAGCAAAACTAATATCTGATTTGGTACATGTTTGAGCATACATTAAACTTCTTACAATAGATGCATAAGGAATATTTTCCATTTGCTTGTGTTCCAATTTATTCTTTGGACACTGCATGAGACTAAATTTGTCTCCCTTTGAATTGGAACAACACTTGCTAAACATTTTTCCATATTAAATCTCTCTAAAATTTTATTAATATAAGTTTTCTAAGATAGGCCCAATAATCCTTGTGATCTATTTCAAAATATTTCAATTCCAATCACATAGGTTGTCTCTCTCATATCTTTCGTTTCAAAGTTTTTAAAGAAAATTTTTTTGATATCATGCAACAAACCAAGATTGTTACTAGTAAGCAAGATGTCATCAACATACAAAATCAAAAATATAAACTTATTCCCACTGATCTTCAGATATATACATTAATCAACAATATTTTTCTTTATATTCAAAGGAAGTTATAGTATTATGAAACTTAAAACACCACTGACGGGAAGGTTGTTTAAGTCAGTATATTGACTTCTCAAGTTTACATACTTTTAAATTTTTCCTTTTATTGAGAACCCTTCGAGTTATTCCATGTAGGAGTAAGGATTCTCTACCATCCTTTTTTTTGTTAATCTTTTGATAATCTAATGACACCTTAGCATTTGAAAAAATGAATGATTAAGATTGATAGATTTTTTCTCTCTCATACATCACTCAAACTTAAATTACTCTAAAAAAAAAATTAGCATCGTGTCAACATTAACAGAGAATCCTAATCCCCATGTAGACCTCTTCTTTCAAATTCTCAATAAGAAAAGTAGTTTTAACATTCATTTGATGTAACTCAAGATTATAATGAGCTACTAATGTCATAATAATTCTAAAAGAGTCCTTTTTGGAAATAAGTGAAAAAGTCTCTTTATAATCAATGCATTTTTTTAAAGTAAAACCTTTTGCAACAAGTTTAATTTTATATTATTCGATTTTACCATTTTAGTCATGTTTGGTTTTAAAAACTCATTTACATCCAACCGTTTTACATATTGCAGGCAAATCGACAAGATCTCAAACTTCAATCTGTTCCATAAATTTCAAGTCATCTTTCAGAGTATTAATGCATTTAACAGAATCAATACTTTCGATGGCCAGTGAAAATGAAACTGGATCTTTTTCAATTCCTATATCAAAATTTGACTCTTATAAATATTCCACATAATCATTAGAAATAGTAGACTTTTTTTCTATTTGAGATCTTCTTAATGCTATTTTTTTGTGATATGTTTATAGTAAATTTATTTGCAAAATTATCATTATGGAGTGTTTGATCATTAGATTATCCTTGTACATTGTCAATTTGCTTAACAATAGAAACAACATTTCAGAAGTTATGGGGTATAGGAATTTGCACCCTAGCTTCTTCTATAATCACATTATGTGATTCATTACTCCCACTTGTTTTATCATTTTTAATGAACCTAACATTTCCAGTTTCAACAATTTTTGGACTATGATTTGAACAATAAAATATATACCCTTTAAACTTTTTTGGATAACCAATAAATAACCACTAGTTGTCATTAGATCCAATTTCTTTTCATATGGATATAAATGCTAGCTTCTGTCAGGCAACTCAAAATATTAAGATGTCTTAAACTAAGTTCCCTACAAATCCATAACTTAAAAAAAGTTTTTGGAATTGCTTTACTAGGAATCCTATTTAACAAATACATGGCAGTCTTTAAAGCATACATCCATAATGATAAGGGTAAAGAAAAATTGCTCAATATACTCCTAATCATATCTATTAAGGTATGATTACGTCTTTCTGTTACACCATTTTGTTATGATGTTCCTGGCATAGTGTATTATACACAAATACCATTTTTTTCAAGGAATTTGGCCAATGGACTAGGGCATTGTCTAAATTCACTGTATTTTTCATAATATTCCTCACTTCTATCTGGTCTGACAATTTTCATTTTTTTTCTTATCTAATTGTCTTTCAACCTCATTAACATAGATCTCAAAAACATTTACTACTCACGATTTATGCAATAAATAAGCATAACTATAACATGAAAAATCATATATAAAGATGATAAAATATTTTTTTCCACCAAAAGATGGAGCATCAAAAGTTCCACATATATTAGTGTGTATAATTTCAAGAAGTTGTATACTTCATATGGCTCCTTTCTTTGTGTGTTTGATATGTTTGCCTTTAATACAATTCACACACACATTAAGATCAGCAAAATCTAAATTTGTAAAATTTTCATTCTTTACTAATCTTTCTAATCTTTCTTCGACAATATGTCCCAGACGTTTATGCCACAAAAAAGCTAAATGTTCATCTACTATACCACGTTTAACACCAAAATTATGATGAATGGTTAGTAGAGTTTCAGCAAAAAAATTATTAATTTTCAACTTATACAAGCCATCATGTAAGATACCAGAACCAATAAAACGACTATTTTTAAATAAATTGAAACTTCCATTCTCAAATTTAAAATTAAAACCAACAATATCAAGTTTAGATAAATAAATTAAATTTCTAGAAACAGAAGGTATATAAAGAGTTTGAAACAAATCTAAATGATGTCCAGTATCCAAAATCAAACAATAAGTGTCAACAGCTTCAACTGAAGCTTTGACTCGATTTCTCATAAAAACAAAATTTTTATTTGGATTTGTGGTTTGGGTCATAAGGAATCTCTATAATGTATTTGATACATGAGTGGTTGTACCAAAATCAATCCATCAAGTCTTATTAGGAACTTCAGTTAAATTTGATTCGAAACATACGAAAGCACTAGACTTACATTTCTTTTCAAACCATGCCTTACGTTTAAGGCAATCTCTTACAAAATGCCTAGATTCTTTACAAAAATGGCATTTATCTTTTTTTTTTTTTTTTTTGGTTCCTTCTTGTGGATATGAGAAGAAGAAGGCTCATTTAATCTTATTGGTCCATTCTTTTTACCTTTTCTAGCCTTCTTACCAAATTTCTTTCCAACTTCCTAATCAATATGATGAATTGTGTGAGTTCCTTGTTGCTTAAGTCTTGTCTTCTCTTGAACAAGTTTACTAGCCAACTAATTAACATTTCACTTATCATTAATAGTGTTATAATTAATCTGAAATGGCCCATATTGATGAGGCAAGGAATTCAAAATAAATTGTATAAGGAAGGCTTATCCACGTTCATTTCCAATGTTCTTAGCCTTGCTGCTATATTTGTCATTTCAATAATATGCTCATGCATGCTACATGATCCATCAAATTTCATAGTGGTCAAGTTAGTCATTAATGTCCCAACTAGAGACTTATCAGCACTTTTGAAGCGCTCATCTACAAATTTCTTAAATTCCTTAGCATTTTCAATTTAAGAAGAGCTATCTTAATGTTGTTTACAACAGTCATTCGCATAAACATAAGGTTTAATCTGTTCGATCTTTGCCAAACTTTATGGTAAGATTTCTCTTCC
Organism: Litchi chinensis; assembly: GCA_019925255.1. Classification (NCBI taxonomy): domain Eukaryota; kingdom Viridiplantae; phylum Streptophyta; class Magnoliopsida; order Sapindales; family Sapindaceae; genus Litchi; species Litchi chinensis. Next base: position 30,761,009 of record CM034466.1, read on the forward strand.
TCACTACTTTTATCAGTGAGATCAGAAGGTTTATCTTCTCAAAGTACAACACCAAAATCCAGTACACCTAATTGAAATTGAACTTGTTCACTTCAATTAGAAAAATTTAATCCATTAAACTTAGGAACAGATGACGCAATCGAATGAAGAGAAACATGAAGTGATGCTGCAAAGATTCAAGAAAAAAAAAATACTCTTTTAAATTAATATGCTAAGTTACTAACATTAGAAACAATCAATTTATATCAAAGTTCTCCTTTGGGTGATACTAAGCTATATCATGATACTCTAGATTAAATTGGAAATTGTATACACTCTAATAAGATTATATGATATCTTTGGATATACAATTCAAATCTAATTGAGTATTTCAATTACCATCCTCATGTTCATCAATAATAAGAAAGTGATTTACCTTTGGGTAATCCTGAAATATCTTATCATTAATGATTTTCAATATACTCATTCATTATGCATATAATAATCATAATGTCATTTATTATTTTATGCATCAACATTAATGGGTAACTGAATGTAATTTTGTATTATACAATTCAAAAAATTCAAAATTCATAGATCTCGAAATTCGGTCATTTTGGTGACTAACAAATTTACAATAACATGGATTTACTTTTTCATAGTGTACACAATACATGTAAAATATAATTTAACAATTATACTTTATCTACAGTACATATTATTTAACATAAAAATTACAGTACATAACAATATGTTAAACATCAAGTACAACACATGTAAATAAAGAAATCAGATGAATATATTTCACATATATCCATAAACTAAAATTAAGATGAGATGAAAAACAATAATAATTATTATTATATGGTTCTACACTATATTCTTCATCTACAAAACCTTGAATTATTCAAAAGCGGAAGCATTACGGGCTTCATCAATAATTCCAATTTACAATTTAGAGAAAATACACAATAAATAGAATTAATGGAAAATTATACATCCTTAACCTGAGGCTCTGATATTACATGTTAGTTTTTAACAATTGACATAAAACATTAGAATCTTAGAATTTTATGATTTTCACAACAATAAAATGTAATATAATTACATACTTAAATCCAAATACAAACTTAGATTGATGATGATTAAGAAATGAAAACTGCATTTCTCTTTGTTGATCCCATTCCTTCAGTAAACACACATTTAATTAATGGTAAATCGATAATGTGTTATCACTATTTATAGAATAGACAGTTTCAAAAGAATTTATTTACTTAATTAATATACAGTCATCAATGTATATAACTTTTCATTTAATTGAAACCATTCAGTCTTCTGAAACGAATGATCATTTGAATTCTTTAACTTAATTTGATTTTAATGACTTCATTCATTAATTTATTTATTAAACATTTATAAATAGTAAATCACATGCAGCCACATCCAACACCCTCACTGTTGTGTGGACCATTCTCTCACTTGTGTGTGGATCGTTCCTTTATGTATGGGAGCCATTCTACAAGCCATGTCATCAATGTTCGATCCCGCGTGGTCCCGATTGTCAGTTAGGTCAGTTCTAATAATATAATGCAATAAAAAAAAATACTAGATATGTGAAATTAAATACTAAACACTTTAGCTAATGCCATAAATTGAATACACAATCACATGATATCAAAGAGAAAAATTCTGTAAAATATTAAAAATTGATTTCAATAGAAGCTTATTCACTTTTTAACTCACAAGATCCTAATCAAATTCTTGTAGTTAAAAGTTATATTGATAATTTTAATAGGAGTCCATGGTTATCATATAATTAAAATGGCTCTTAATATCCCATTAACTATATATTAACATATCCAAACTTAAGAATATTTCCCGATTATGAAAGCATATTTCTATATGATTAGTACCTATAGATTTTCAGACAATTTATATAAGGTTTAATCTCAATAGGTTCCATAGATTTCTAGCCCATTTAGTGCATTTTATTTTATTTTTTTGAGAAAATATATCCAAATTTTGCTACAAATATGGAAATGAGTAAAAGGAAATTGAAATTAGCAGATTTGGCGTCGGGCGCAAGAAATGGAAAAATATTATTAGTTTTTTGACACCCAAGTAATGTCCCCGATCCAAATTTATAACATTGGCTATGGGTATGCAGAGAAGACCACAATCATGGTCATGGACTGTAGTCATGCAGCAAATTTCTATTAAAATTTTTCCCAAGAAACAAACTGGTCCAATATGTCATTCCTCCATGCAGACACAACTACACACCTTAATGTACCATAAAATGTACCACCACAGAGTGTGACAGAGTTGATAAGCAACCGACAATGGTCGCAACCAAAAAACCATGTAGAATTAACGTCAAACTCGACCACAGTTCTTCAACCACAATTCAATTCAGGAGCCGACACAAAGGTGGGTCTCAGGTTTTTTTATTGGTCAAGGAAAGAATTTGATGTCACTTGCACTTTAAAACTCACTTGTAAAATGTTACATTCACTAGCAGCCGCCTAAATGTACATGAAATTAAACATGAGACCTAAATCTGGAAAAAAAAAAGAAGAAAAAGGTGAAGTTCCACCAAACTGAATCTCTACCATCCATCCACATTGGAGAGCTCCATCATTTATCTAGATGGATCAACAGTGGAGATCCAATCTAGTGAATCTCCACCATCGTCAACCCCAAACTCTTCATCTGAGTTCATCAATCCCAAATGACTTCAATCTGGGCTCTATGAACCTAGATGAACTTCAATCTCACACTACATCAATCATTAATCATCTGAGCAACATCATTAACATCAATCATCAGCCCCAAACTCTTCATCTGGGTTCAATTGGAACCCAGATGATTTGATTTTTTTCATGGTCGAAAATCTTCTCTTCTTTATCCGACATCTTTTTCAACGAACTTTTTCCCTCCTCTATTTGGCATCTCTCTCCTCGTCCTTGTTCTTCTTCTTCTTTTGTTAACATAAGACAAGTGTATAGCGGTAAATTCTTGTGGATGACATCAATTTTCTACTGATAATTGTGGAAATCTTTGTAAAACTTGCCCAGTCACGTACATTTCGCTAACTAAAATGTTTCCTAGTGTATTTTTGGTTTGCATGAAATTGTTTCTGGGATGTCCAGCTGATGTGCCAAGAATTAAATGAGTCGTAGCAAATAATAGTTGTGGATTGAGTTTATGCATGCTTGGGAGATGCATATTAATTAGTAATATTTAACGTTGTGTTAATATAAGTTCTAAGGTTGTATGTTACCTATTAATTAATGGGTAATATCTAACTTTGTATTTATAGGATACATATTAATTAAATATAAGTTCTAAGGCTGTGTATGTTAACTATTAATTAATAGGTAATATCTAACTTTGTATTTATAGGATACATATTAATGTGTAACATCTAACATTGTGTTAATATGTGTTAACGTCTCTTCTCTTTCTATAGAAAAGTATGGCCCCAAAGCTTGGAAAAATGATTAAATTTTTAATTATATTTAAAAAAAAAAGATGAAATCATCTTTAATGTTTCAAAAAAACATCAAATCAGTCTCTTTTGATCAATTGACAATTAACATGATGGTAAGGGTAATTTCATCATTTTCAATTTAGAAAATAAACAACTAAAAAATTTAAAAAATAATAAAAATATAAGAATAAGCAATTAATAATAAGAATAATAATATATTTTAAAAACACCAGGTTCTGTCGATGAACATCACCAGAATCTGGTGCTAGTTCATCACTTGGTGATGAAGGTGATGAACCGACCGATCTAATTTGATCAAAGCTTATCAGATAGCAAACCCAATAAACTAAACATGGTTGACCTGAGTGAAATGAATATCAAATGTTGAATTCAACAAAACCAAGAATACAAAAATACCCAGAAGCGAAAACATGAAAATGAGTGAGGAATAAAGAGAATTGATAGAGATCATTGGTGATTGACACTTGTAAGAGACATTAGTAGCTTGGGACATTCTCTTTCTGAGAAATCAGAGAGAGATTTTGGATTCCATTGATATTAGAAAGTAGAGAGGATGGCTTACCAATCACTATCGAGATTTTTTTTTCTCTTTTGATGGTTTTTGATGAATTAGATTCCATTTATCATTTATGGTTTTCGATGATCAAGATCTGGTTCATCCATCTGGTTCATCACCAGAATCTGGTGATGAACCAGATTAGTTTTTAAGGATAATGTTGCTAATATAACATCTCTTCACATTATGTTAACATCTCATCATTTATGTTAAGAATAATGTTGCTTGGCAGATTAGAAATGGAGAAGATATTAAGTTCTAATCAGATAGGTGGGTGGTAGATATAGAACTTTTACTTAATTGGTGTAGTAGTGTTGTATCTCCTGATTTAATAAATGCTAAGGTGACTGATTTGGTTAATGTAAATGAGGATTGAGATTGGTCTCGTTTAAGAAATTTTCTTCCCAATAGGCAATGCATTCTTCTTGTTGCCTCCTGTTTTCCTTGTCGAGATGCAGGTGTTAAGCATCCTATCTAGAGGATTTCTAGTGATGGTTGTTTTTCACGGGACCTACCCCGAATCCCTCTATGGAACCCGATAGGAGTCCCATAACACCCTGATGGCACTCAGTTGAACCTTCACTCTGGCTCAAGAGAGCCCCGTGGAGGTACTGCTCTCACTTTAAATTTTTTTTCTAATGGAAATGGATGAAATTTTTTTTTTTTAGTGTACGTTTGCAAAACAAGATTATTAAAAATTTTAGCAACACAACGATTATTTTTTTTTAAATTTTACACTACAAAAACTTTATAGAAAATCTATACACTTCTATAGCAACAAAATTCTCAACTTCTAGATCTTAGGCCCTCTTTTTCTTTTTCTACAATCAACCACAATCATGCTTCAGTTTAATACACAACTTGAAAATCATTCAATTTACACAAAAGTATGATGTACACAAGATTTTTACAAAAATGTAAACTACAAAAATGTATGCATATATATGTCTTCCAAAATAGTATTTACAAAATATGCATCAAATCTTAAGTGGTAATGCATGTATATAACATTTCAAAAGTATCCAAGTGCAACAGCATCATGTCCTCAACCCACCCGCACATCCGATAAAGTCTCTTCCGTTTAATGGCTCACATCTGCACCTAGGAATGATTTTTTCAAAAAAGCATAAAAGAGTAGTAAGTATTTAAACTTAGTGAGTGGGTAAACTTTTAAACTATAATATTTACTTTCTCATTATATACATTCTCCCAAAATAAGTTGGAGAACTAATAATTTTTTTTCTAACATTTATAAAATTATAAAACTAGCATAAAACGTATAGACATTACTACTCGAAATCTAATAATAATTTCATAAAGCGTAAATTTCTCTTTTTTTCTAAACTTCACGTCTAATGACAAGTTTTTCTTTCTAAAATTTGCCTTAAAACTTAACACAAAGAAACTCGTTCTTATATAACGGTACGCATACACATCACTAGAACTGAGAAAAACTACCATGTGTAGTACCATGTATAGTCGCAGATGCTGGAACTCTAGGATCGTGATCCCCCTCCCCTCAACATCAAGCAGATCTACGTACCATGTACAGTCACAAATGCTGGAACTCTAGGATCGTGATCCCCCTCCCCTCAACATCAAGCAGATCTACACTATCATATACATGCAGAAAGTGATACACTGACTCAACCCCCCAAGTTAATGACTTTCCCCACCTCTTGTCATACATGTATAAAGCACTTCGACTGAGTAAACTGGGGATTAGGGTAAACCCAAGACCTTTAAAATCCTTTCAATATACTTAAAAATCTTACATACAATAGGTATGAAAGTATATTGATTTAACTAAAAAATATTCTTTTTTTTTAGTATATGGTTTACAACCAAAATATTATTTTTCCAAGGAAAAAACCTGAAACTTTATAAATACTCTAAGCATGTCTCTTTTATGCATCTACTTCACTTAAACATACTAGATTGTTTTACTACAAAAATATATACATTTATCATGTAAACTTAAAAACTTACATGCATCATTAGAAAATGCTAACATGTTAAAAGGTTGATCAATTCAACATAATAAATTGAATATTATAATAACATTTGCAATTATCAATAATTGATTTATAAAACCTATAAAAACTTTAAAAATAACCACACTCACAACTTACTATCCAAACTAGCAAATCACTCCTTCAAGCTCTTCTTTAACTCTTCACTCCTCCTACACTTTATTACGAGCATAATTCTCACTTAGAACTCATATATGCATCAAACTATTAAACTCAAATTGAATATAAAATACTAACTTCATCATAAATCACATACTTGACACAAACTTATATTAACATCATGATATTCTTTTCTTTTCATTTCTTTGTGCAAACTTGTGTAACTACATGCATAACCTCATGAAAACACATCAAACAATTAAATTTCCACTTTGAACACCAAAATATCATCTTGACTGAAATTGCACTTAAGGGCATCCAACATAATTTTTTCATTTTCATGACCACCAAGACATTAAAATCGCACCAACATTCATCTAATGCCCTAATACCAATTTAATTTAAGTTTCTTTGCAAAATTGCATAAAACGCTAGAATATATACCTTGATCACTTCCTTGCTAATTGCTTCTTTTGTGTTTCCTTTCAATTCCACACTTGAATATGATATAATCCACTTTTAAACATGTCAAAAATTACATAAACTCATCAAGTTATCATACACCCCAAAAAACATTAAAATATCATAGAAAATCAACTTACTTACCACTTTCTCTTTACTTTCTTTGCTCAAATTTTTATCCTAACATCCATTTAGTGAAGATAACTCGAGTTTAGCATCAAAAAGGGGTTAGACTTTTCTTGCTCTTCTCCTTCTCTCCTTGGCCAACCACCCTCTCCCCTATCTCTCAATTTTCTTTTCTATTTTTCTTCTTTTCATGCATAATTCCACTTTATATAGTCCTCTCATTAATTGACCAAAATGCCCTTGAACTATTTCCATAATGTCAAACAAATCCTTAATTACAAATAATGACATTTGATTGATCCATAGGCTACTTAGTCATTAAACTAAGGGGTCGTTTATTTTTTTTCCACTTAAAACTTAACAGTGTCAAATTACATCTATTAAGTTGTTTTAGTTTGTTTTTTTAAGTGGTCAAACCAATTAAAACTATCAAAAAACAACTGAAAAAATTAAGTAAAAATTTTTAACTTTTCACTTAATTGCAAATCACTCAATGATATTTAAAAGTTTTAATTTCAAATCTATCCTTCCTAAAATAACATAATTTCAAATTTATCCTAATTTTATATTACTCAATTTTTTTTTCTTAATACTTACAAAAAATATATTTGAAAAGTAAAATCTAAATACATCTTATCCCAAATTGTTTTACAATTGAGCTAATATATTTTAATTTATAATTTAAACATTTATTTTTTAGTTGTTTTCTTAAATATATTAATATAAACAAGTGTACAATATATTCAGAGGTAAGAGAAAAAAAAATAAACATATTATTCAGATTTCGGATTTCAATCACTATTCAGTTTTCAATAACACTGTTCAATCTTTAAACAAAAAACAAACAACCCCTAACTAAATCCCACCAATTTTAGTTGCATGACAGCTAGCTAGTCACTTTAGTGAATTCCATTTGGCATTCTCTCATTGGTCATTTTGTTTACATGGATTGTGTTTCTTTGCTAGTTTTCATTCCATGACATACTCACATGTAATCCATGTGTGCTTGAATTTGAAAATGTCCACTTTACCCTCTAATGAATTTAATTCTCATTCATGCCTAAAAGTCCATTTTGCCTTTTGATGCATTAAATTCACATTCTAACCTAAATAAATTCTAAAAATATTCTATGAGCATTAAATCTTCAAATTAACAATGTAATACTCTAATTAGGTACTTTATCTCTCAATTTCATGCTTAAAAAAATTTCAAATGGGTATAAAATTATGAATACTCATTATTCTCTAAAAGGTGTATTTTTGTCTAATAAATTTTGAATTATTTAAAAAATATTCAAATGAACTCATTTTCAATCCATTTCAATTTCTTTTAACTCTAACACTTATTCTGAAACTTTTGATTTATGGGGTCCGCTTTTTAAAAAACATTATTCACACGGACACTATTCATCCGAAAATACTATTCATCAAAAAAAGTAAAATAACTAATTTTTATAAAGAGAATAAAATTTTTGGGTTTTACAGTTTTTCCCTAAAGTCTGCCTATAACTCTCTTGTTAACAACATTTAGGGTCATGAGGATAGAATTTGAAGTGTTTTGTGGAACGTGAAAGTTTCTTAGAGAATGTAGTTTTTTCTTTGGCAATTTAAGCATGGGAAGCTTTTTACTAATGAAAGAAAAGCTCAGATAGGTCTTAATACCTCTAGCTCTTGTTTCTTTTGTGGCCACATTTTGGAGAATGATATGCATGTTTTAAGATATTGTTTATTTGCTTTTGAAATCTGGATGAAGCTTATGCCTCATAAATGGAATGATTGGTTTTTTAGAGTTGATAGAGAGATATGGATTTTGAAGAACCTTACTAGAAAAGGTGTCTGGTCCTTACTTTTATGATCACTTGCTATTTCTTATGGTTTTGGAGGAACCAAGAAGTATAAGATCCAAACTTTACAAGATCTTTGAATGAAGTTTATTTTTATTAACAAACAGACTTTACTTATTTGTACTGCTTTGAGAGACTGCTATATTAAGTTTTCTACCCTTATACCTCTTGATTTTCCTTATGGTTGGAATATTTCTCCTACTGGTTGAATGAAATTGAATATAGATTGAGCCTGGGATAGAGCTATTGGTAGAGCTGCGATTGAAAGTCTAATCCGTGATGATCAAAAGATTTTTAGAGAAGGTTTTATGTGCCTTTTTGGTGGATGCATAATTTTGGAAGCTGAGTTGAGGGCCACCTGCAGAGGCCTTATTCTTATGTGGGATTTACTTTGTCTTGTTCTATTAGTGGAATCAGATAGCAAGAAGGCTGTTGATTTAATTCTTCATTCGAATCCTGCTTCTATTTGCTACAAATCTATAATATTTGGCATTTAAAACGTTATGAAAAATTATTGGCATGTTAAAATCCTTTTTGTACCTCAGGATACTAATAATGTTGCTAACCGGTTGGCAAAAAGAACTCTTGGAATGTTTAAGGGTGATATTTCTTTGTCTAATGCACCCCCAACGTTAGAGTATTTCAATTTTGAAAGTCAGAGAACGCAGACTCTCCATTAGTTTCTCTTTTCTCCTTTGGGCGTATGCTCGTCTTTGTATCCAAAAAAAAAAGTTTTTCAAATATTATTTGAATTTTAGTTTTAAATATTTTGAAGATTCTATTTTATTTATGAATTTTTCTTGATATTATTTTGGCTTGAATTGGATTGAAGATGAAGATGAAGATGAAGATGTGGGGTTGAAATCCCTTTTTTTAATTTTTAAGTTCATTTTATTTTAGGATTTAATTTTAATTTTTATTCATTAATTGTTAATTTTATTAAGGGTAAAACAATCATTCTATGCATTTTAATTAAAATAACGGATAAAAAAATCTTTTCTTACTTTTTATTTGGTTTGATCGTCAATTGACTAGTAAGAATTATTAATTTGATACTTTTTTAAAATATTGGGGATGATTTAATATTTTTTTCAAATATAGTTAAAATTTGATTATTTATCAAAATTTTGGGATGAAAATGAACTCTACTGAGTGAAAGAACTAAAGAAACTGAAGTGGCTCGACTTTCTTCTCTTAGAAAGCGACATGACACTGACTTCTTCATATATATATATATATATAAACAAGGAAGAGAAGAGAAGAAGTGAAGAAGTCAGTGTCACTTTATCATGTCGCTGTCTTCATGTCTTTCTTCTCTACTCTTACTTATTTGATATATATATATATTATAATATAATCAGATATATATCATTATATCTAAAGAAAATATAGTCAGATATATATTTTTTCTTATAATATAATGATATATTATAATATATATAAGTGAGATAAGTTAAACCTGATAGAAAAATGTCCAATTATAGTAGTTAAAATTTAAGGTTATGATAGACGGACACATACTAAACACCCCATATCTATAATATGTGCAATTAGAATTTTAGATAAAGAGAAGAGAGAGAGATTAAATTATGAATTTTCAGATTTTGATATAATGTTAATTATTATCACACCTAAAAGTTTAGATTAATAGAAAAGAATTCCACTATTATATATATATATATATTAAGCATTCAACTATTATATTTAAGACTTGAATTTTCATATATTAGCAACTAACCAAATTCCATTAACAATAACATTCAATACCCAAACTAATCAAACTCCGAACCAACAATTCAATTCAAAAATATTAAAGAATTAAACAAAGCAGACTACCTAAGTTCCAAATTGAAGACTGTCACTTTGTTGACGAACCTGCCTCTCGTCAGACAGCATATCCTGCTCCAGCGAGAATCGACTCAGACTACGAGAGCGGCGGTGGAGCTATTTTTATCTAAAACTTGTTTGGATAAAAATTCGATCTACTAACAAATAAGGGAAGCAGAGGAGAGAAATGAAAAAGAAGAAGTCGTGTCAACATGTCTTTTTCGTTTATACCTTATATGAAAGTCTTTATAATTTTTCTGTCTTTTAGTTATATATTTCTTTCTATTACTTTGATTTTTGTTACAACCAAGCATAAGTATTTCATAATAATCTACCAGCATCACCGCACAGTGCACACAGCAAACAAACAGCCCACCTGACTAAAACAATAGATCAATTAACAAGCATACAAGAACAGAATTCATTTATTACAACAAGAGGATATTTGTACGTAATACAAACAGAATTTATTACACATACGAATAGAGTATGTGCTAAACTTCTGGAAAGTTCTCCACATCCTCATAAATACGCTCACCCTGAAAATAGAATTCAGTTGGTCTCATCACCCTAATCTTGTAGTGCATATTCAACTCTCCACCAACAGCTCCAACTTGGTGTCCAGAAAAGATAAGTTTATCTTCAGCTTGAAGACCTTTAGCTCGAACAAATTTAAGCCACCCGGTTGTGAAGATGGGCCTTGGATACCTTCCAGTGGGTCGAGTGTAGTAACGGAATGTCCACTCTTGGTTCGTTGAATCCATCACCTGCAAATCTACATGATGTATTCCTACCGGAGTCTGAATATGCTCAAGAATTTCGGTTGGAAGGACAAGTTTTGCAATATCAGTTGGGGTTAGAAACTTAGTGATCATAAAATCTGCCATGGTATGTGTAACTGCATGGCAAATCAGTATTGTTAGATGCAACTTATAAGCGCATGACACAAATCAGAAGTGCAGACGTTAAGATGACCACTAAGGGCAGAGCAGTTGAGTAGACTGAAAGTAGGACTGAGAGGGTAGAAAAGTAATTTCACTTCATTTACAATAGTGGCACTAATTGGCACCATTGCGTAATAGTGTATTCACGTGGTTGACCATTGAAAAAGGCTGAATTTTGTTGATTAAGATTGAAATAGACATTCTTTACAAGAAAATCAAAAGAAAGGTTAAAATAGACAAATTAGCCTGAACGGATAGACAACATCAACGTACATGCACCCTCTTTGTTTTAGAAATTTGCACAAACTTTATGCCATCTCTTTTGGAGAAATTATGGACCCTCTCTTTTTTAGAAATTTGCACAAACTTTATGCCATCTCTTTTGGAGAAATTTATACATACCTTCCTGAGATTTGATATAATCACATAAAAATGAAGATATTTAAAAAAATTGTACCTATCTTAAGGTTCTAAAAATTCAATACAAATTTCTCTTACCGTTGTATCAAAATTATCTAAAGTAAAATGATCAATACACAACTAATAAATATTTTAATTACAAATATGTTTTTTTACGTAACAAAATAATACTATATTATTATTAAATTTCATTAAAAATTAAAAAAAATAAAAAGTTGCATATCTAGGGATCTACAACTGTGCAAATATGGAAACCCATGATCGGTGTCCACTCCACCATGGTCTCTCCTTCTCCACTCCACTCCACCACCAACTACAAATCTCCACTCCACCACCATGATCTCTCCTTCTCCAAACCGCCAAAACTCTCATGCCCTATGGCCTTTATTCTTGGCGAAGCTTCATCATGCGCTGCCACATCAAGCTCCTATCTCCTTCAATCTTCTATAGACCCAGTTGGTCTCCATTGGAGACTTAAGTGGATCGGAGACCGTCTAGGTCTCCAACAATGGAGATCCAGTTAGATCAATGGTGAGATTTTTGGGTCTTCATATCTAGAATTTTGGTTTTTTTTTTTTTTTTAAAAAAATTAGAGATTTATTTCAATTTTTAAATAAATATTTGATGGGATTGTTTTCTTTGGTAGGGTGTTTTGGTTTGTTGAAGAAATGTGTGTGTTGTTTTGGTTTGTTGAAGACGTGTATGTTTGTTGTTTGATTGCTCGGAAAATTTGATGTTTGGATGTTGAGAAAATTGATGGAAAAAGAAAGGAGCTTGGATGATTATAATTTTTTTTATTTTTTTTATTTTAAAATTATTTGAAATAAATAATGGAGATGATGATAGATGAAGAAGGTTAGATGATGATGGATTGAGTAATGATTTGAGATGAAATGTTGAATTTCAGAAGAGAGCGATGATGAAACTGAAGTTGGTGATAAAGAAGATGATGATGAATTTTTAATTGAATTTTTATTATTTTAATATAATAATATATTTAAAATAGGGCTCTATGGGCATTTTTGTCCTTATATAACAAATGACTTTTACTATTTCTCACGACGTTCAAAGGGTTGTTCAGTACGGATAAGTAAAAAAGAGAAGATATTATGCTGGTGACATTGCGTTTGATATTGTGTTGTGATAGTGATGATATTGTGCTTGATATTGAAGCTCTTGATGAAGACACGTTGGGTTTAAAATTTGTTTTGAATATCTGGGTTTTCCTAGATGTTAAAGATCTAGGTAACCCAATTTTTTTTTTTTAAAAAAAAAAAAAAATTGCTTCAAAGATATAAGATGTTGAAGATTTAGGTTCAAACCCAAATCTTCAGTAGTGCAAAGATTTTATTTTTAAAATTTGTTTTCATCATTTTTCATAGTTTTTAATTTTAATTAATTGATTTTTTGAATAAATTATTTGCTTTGTACATTTTATTTTAATATATATATATCATTTTAATCTTAGCCTTACATATGTCCTAATTCAAGCTCTCTTTTGAAAAATGCTAAAAATACCCTTCTATCCAAACTTTTCACCTCTTTGACCGTTAGTTGACTGACGGTTTGAATTTTGTTAAAGAGTTTTTGAAAATCTAGGGATATAAAAAATTATTTTTAAAAGAATTTTAAAATTTTGATAATTTTTATATCTCAGGAACTAAATTGAAGTTTTTCCAAAAATCAGACCAACAGCTTTCTGTCCTGTGTCTATTCGTGTGATTCTGCTTCTTCTTCAACAATTTTTATTTTTATTTTTATTTTTTTTAACTGCGTGTGATTCTTCTTACTTGGCAACTCAAAAGGCGTTTACCTTAATATCTTTAATTTTTATTTATTTATTATTCTTTCTTTTTAATTAGGTGTATGGCTTGTGCACCTGTTGTTTGCCCATTATATCTGTCTGAAACCATGACCATTGACTTGGATTCTGATTTTTTGAAGAAATTGCTGTCTTCAGTTGGATCTTTGAGATCCAATGGTTGTCAAGTGAAGAAGAAAATAACTATTTTTGATGGAATCCACCATTATACTGATCTAATAAAAAGTATAGTATCCCATTTTAGTGTACAGTCTTTTTCAAACAATTTTCAAGAAATTCGTGAGATAAAAATATATATATAATATATATTTGATCAAATGTTTGAGAAAAAGAAAAAAAAAATTGGGCAGGAAATTAGAATTAGGTAGCATTAAATGTTGCATTATATTAGCTTACATTTCAATGGGTAAAATTATATATTAAGGATTAGGGGTACAAATATAAAGTATATATTCAATATTTTTTAAAACATATAAAAATAGATTAATATATTAAAGAATTTTTATTTTTTTTAAATTTTCAGTATTGTAATGTTGTTTCAATTTATTTACATTTAGATGATTGTTCATTTTGGCGACGAGAGAGAAGATGACAACTGTTAATTGACTTGCGACTTTACATATTCAAAGTGAGGAAACTCTTCTCTTTCTCCATTTTAGATTGAGTTTCGTAAATGATGATTGCATTTTAGGTTGAGTTTTGTGAATGACGATTGATTTTCATTCGTGTGAACTTTTTAGGTTGAGTTTTATGAATGGTGATTGATTTTCATTGGTGTGAAATTGGCTATATGTTGACAAGTTGACAAATTGTATCAAGATCAAAGATGAAATTGGCTATATGCTAACAAAAAGTACCAAGGTCAAAAAAATTTTCGACTATAGGAACTGAACCGGTTCTACTAGTTATCCTAATCACTAGACGACAATGGAATTTGGCGCTGGCTATTTAACATTAATTTCATAGTTTTTTTTTTTTTTTTTTTGAAAAGCACATTAATTTCATGGTTATATAAAGAAAAAACACACTTCACTTCTCTCATTTGTTTTTCCATTCTTAATTAGTGAAGTTTAAAGCAATGAGATATTTATTCTGTTAGCATTATTTTTTTATTAAAAAAACAAAAAACAAAAACTAAAGCGAACCAAAAGGGAGAGTCTGAAGTACTCCCAAAAAAAAAAAAGTGGGGGGAGATAGCCTGAGAATACCCAAAAAAGCTCAATAAGTAAAATAAGGCCCTATATACCCTCCATTAAAAGCCCAATTATTTGTGCTCTCAAATAAACCTTTTATGGTTACAAATTTGCAAGCACACACTCTATACTTTAGTCTTCTTAAGTGTAATCATCTTCAAGATTTTGTCCCCTCTGTTTGTCACTTCACTTCAATGGCCTCACTCTCCCAACCTTGAATTGCAAATATTACAAAGAAATAATGAAGAATGGCCAAGCAGTGGACTAGGTCTGAAAATGGAGAGCAAAAATTCTTTATCAATTTTTTATTTATACCAATCTTTTTATAAGAGGAATTCAAATTTAAATGATACATGAGGGAGAAAAAATAAAACAATATTCCCCGTCTACTTTTTTTTAACGTTCATATATTACTAGATTATCAAAATTTTGATAAAAAAAAATTAGAGAATCCTTACTCGAATATGGAATAGCTGATTCATGTAACACATCAGACCACCAAAACAAGCAACAGAAACCGAAGCGTCTGGCTTCCTTGGACATATTCAGAGGTCTTACTGTTGCGGTACTCACTTCTTCAACGTCAATTTCATTGTTTAACCAACTTTTGTTTAACTATGGTTGGTGGGGTTATTGTGTAGTTGATGATTTTGGTAGATGATGCTGGAGGTGATTGGCCTGTGATTGGTCATGCTCCATGGAATGGCTGCAACTTGGCTGATTTTGTCATGCCCTTTTTACTCTTCATTGTTGGCATCTCCACTTCACTCTCTCCCAAGCTCTTTTAATTTTCGCTATCATATTATTTTCATTCCATTTGTTGTACTACTTGAAAATGCATGCTTCTTTTGTTTTCTCGTATGTAGAGGATATCAACTCAAATTGATGCTGTCAAAAAGGTTATTTTCAGAACTTTGAAACTCCTCTTTTGGGGTATCTTGTTACAAGGTTAGCTTAATATTTTATCCATCTCTACGTATATTTATATCTTAATTTTGTGTGTAATTTTAATTTTCTGTTAAAATTTTGATGTTGGTTAGCTTGTTTATGTTATGAAACAAGGTGGTTTCTCACATCCTCCGGACAAGTTAACATATGGGGTTGATGTGAAAATGATTAGGTCTTGTGTTATTCTCCGGGTAATTTGATATCTCTCAACTTATATTTAATTAATAATTTTTGTTAATTTTATGAGATATGATCATTGCAGTAATCTGATTCAATTTCTGTTTCTAGAGAATAGCTTTTGCATATTTGGTTGTGGCATTGGTGGAGATCTTTACAGAAGACACAAACAACACAGATCAGTCGCCTAGTCAGTTCTGTCTTCAAGTTGTACTATAAGCACTGGTAAATTTTTAGCCATATTGTTTGTTTTGGTTGCTGATGATTCCCTGCATATTCATATGACAAACTTTGACTATGTCTATCTTTTACTAATTTACAGGTTGGTCTGTGCATGTGTACTCATTGTTTATTTGGCCTCACTTTATGGGACAAATGTTCCTGATTGGCAATTCACCATTCATAACAAGGACAATGCTGATTATGGCAAGGTTTTCACTGTAAGTCCCCTGTCGCCCCTAACTCGTCCATAGAACCATAAATTTCTGGACATGATATCGTTGGTGGTGCTATTTAATTTACGTTACTTTTCTTAATTTTAGGTAACTTGTGGTGTGAGCGGAAAACTGGATCCTCCCTGTAATGCAGTGGAATATATTGATAGACACGTGTTGGGAATCAATCACATGTATTATCATCCAGTCTGGAGGAGATCCAAGGTTTGTATCCATGAAACCATAAGACCTCTTTAGAATTGCTGTTACTAGTTTATAGTCAGTAGCTATTACAAAGTGTTCTATATTCTCCATAGTGCTGCAGGCTTGCACTCAAGATTCACCATGAGGGGCCTTTGTGGAATGAAGATCATAAACGATCTATCTGTAATCGGCTATGAGTAAAATTCTATGGTGAATGCCCTGCGTAATGGAAGAAATGTGTTTCTCTGAATGATGGATGTGTTTCAAATTGCAGCTCCATATCTGCCATTCTCTCTACAATTATAGGTGTGCATTGAAGGTTAGTTCGAATTTTCCAGTGAAATGGTACATGGCTAAAAACCAATAGGTCTCAATTCATTTCCCTGATGAATTCTGTTACAGGGTCATTTGGCTAGACTGAAGCATTGGGTCATGACGGGCCTCGCTTTTCACATTTTTGGTCTTACTCTACATCTCATGCATGGTAAGTTGAACTATTCGAAACATTCCTTTATCTAAATCTATTATGTATACGTCCATTTTAGTCTTATCTTCTGTTTTCACTTGCGCCATTCCTTTGAATAAACAGTTGTACACTTATAGCTATGTTGGTCTAACATCTGGAGCAGCAGCGCTGGTTTTCTCAGCCATCTATGCCCTGGTAGGATGGCCCAAAAATGTTTTTTTTATTGGATATATATAAGTTTCTATTTGAATTTTATTATACTGGCTTCTGGCTTATACAGGACAGGTACAGCCTGAGAACAAACTTTAAGACCTTGGTATGTTAGGGAATTAACTGTACTGTCACTAAAGATTGTTGAAATGGTGTTCTGATTTTATCATAAGTGGGAAGCATATGTCTTTCAATCTCATTACATGTGTAGGGACATGCAACCACTAGAATGGAAGTTTGTTTTATTCTCTCATCAAATTCCATTCCGTCTGATGCATGTACTGTGCTGTGCCAGGTTGATATTTGGGATTTGAAGTACATGTTTCTGCCATTGGAATGGATTGGCATGAATGCCATGTTTGTTTATGTCATGGCAGGTGAAGGCATCTTTGTGGGATTCATCAATGGGTGGTGTTACGATGATCCACATAATACATTGGTGCGTTTTCTTGTCATGTTGTGTATGTATATCTGCTTAACACACAAGAAAATATAACATTAGAACATATATCTATAGCCTTGCTCCTGCTTGAGGAACCGTTATGGATTAGCATTAACTTGATCTATATGAACAACATTTGTACACATTGCTTTTGTTTTACACAGTCACCATACACCAATGCATGCATGGACAGCGTACGTTAGATTTGTAGGTTGGATTAGGAGTTCAAGTTTGAAACTTAATTGTAACACAGCCTTGGAAAGTTTAGGGTTATGACAAATTTCTGCCAATCATCTCCATAATTGTTTATAGATTTTGTGACTGCTTTAGACCTTGATCTACATCAGCCTTTTGGATAGTGTATAGATTATTACATAATCGCATGATCAAGTTATTGGCATTTTTAGCATTCGTTGTGATTGTTACCTGGACATCCAAATATTTATTAGAGGATCATCTAATCTGTGACGGGTATATTGGATTCAAAAGCACATTTTCATTGGAGTTTGGCATTCACGATGAGTAGGCATTCTATTTTATGTTATCTTTGCAGAAATCTTTTTCTGGGGTATTGTAACAGGCATTTTGCACTGGTTTAGGATATATTGGAAGCTTTGACGGCTTCACTTGATGTATATGTATACATTGTCTACCGCTAGATGTAAATGGCACGTAACTCATGCTTATGCCAAAACATTATGTAATAATCAAATGCTTATTTATTTGTATTTGTTGTACTTAAATAATCCAACATAAGTGAGGTCCTAATCCTATTTTCAGCCCTAGTAATGTAAAGTTAAACTCAACTGCTTGGCCATTCTTCAATACTTGTATTAAATATGTTTTTTCAATAAAAACAAAAGCCTAAGTGTTTTGCATCATTCTCTCTACTCCTTTGTCTTCTTATTAACGCAGCTGCTGATGACTTTTCATGGATACAAGTAATATATAAGATTTACCCCGGTTGACCACCTGGCAATTTGAGAATTTGGTTAATCAGTTTAATGTTTATGCTTTTGAAAATTAAATAATGATTATACCAAGTTTTAAACACTTTATTATCGAGATTTAAACCGTGGTTTAATCAAAAGTCCAAATGAAAGACATAGGAAACAAATTAACTAAAATCAGCTTCATTGATCTTATGTTAAATTAGTTTAGTGTCTAATACTTTTGAAAGTTGATTTTTTTTATTAAGTTTAAACACTTTATTATCAAATTTAATATATGATTTAAGCAAAAAATTTCCAAAATCAAAAGTTAAAGAAAACAAAATAATGAACTTAACCTCTTAACGACTTCACAAATTTTACTGTTTTTACCATTGGTTCAATTAAATCAATGTAATGTTTATAATTTTAAAAGTTTGATGGTGTTTTATAAAGTTTAAACCTTTTATTATTGGGAATTAAACTATTGTTTAAGCAAAAGAAATATTTTTTTAAAAAAAGTGGAGAATATAACAATTAAGTTACTCATTTAATTGACTTAACCATGAGTGTATTTTATATGCGGTATGTTTATTTCTAAAGTTTTGAATGTTTTAATTATAATTGAAAGATGTACTGGCTTATTTTAATTTCAGTATAACATTTAATTAGTTGGTCCAAAGTAGCTTGAGTTATCATATATGTAATATGTGAACTTTGTCGAACTTTGACGCTTGCAATTTCTGATGTTATATAAGCAGGTTGAAAATCCGAAATTTTTTGAGACGCCGAATCATCATCTTATTTATGAGACAGACTAAAAGGAGGCTACACTGCTTTCGGAGGCATAAAAACGTTTAGAATTTTTAACTTTATTCTTCCAGTGCCTTCTTAACCAACTTCAAGTAAGCAAATTTGACCATTCTATGATGTCTTGTGCCTTCCAAATTTCTTTTTGTTTTTTAGATTTCGAGTTATTGAATTCCATGGTCTTTCACATCTTAGTGCTTCTGATAAATTTGTATCAGTTATGATACACCATTGGCTGCCATGTACATTATTTTCTTAACCTTATCATTCCATGTTGTTTCAAGCTGCTGCAATGCAATTTCTGTGAGACACCTCTATATAGTAAAAAAGCTCTCTAGATTCTCACCTCAATCAAAATAAGTAAATGCCTAAAAAACTCCTGATCTGTTCTTCTTCACTTCCCAATCTTCTTCCATCTAGCACTTTTGTATGCCTTCTCAGACTGGGAAAAAGCACAAACATGATACCACTAATCAAGATTACATGTTAGTTGAACAAATTCTTGTCAAGTATAGAAACCAACAACTGAAACAAATGTGAAGCGTGCAAACGAGATCAGTATAAGACAATTTAATCAGCATGAAGCAAGGAAATTCATTCATGAAGCATTGGCTGCAACATTTACAAGCTTTGCACGCCGTGTTTGTTGATCCACCTCTACTTTGAGACCAAGTCCAGCAAGCTCAGGCACATCAACGGACCCTTGAACCTCCAAATCAGCCACCACCTGTTGGTTCTCCACATTACCTTCCAATAAGTTCCTAACAGACCAAATGCCCCACTCCCTTAAAAAGGGATTTTCTTCATCTGCAACACACTGTTGTAACAGCAGTAAAATCTCATTTCTCTTTCTAATTTCATCTTGCACATGCTTCCTTCGGTATGCACAATTCCCTATCACTGCAACAATGTCCTTTCGAAACCCCATATAAGGACACGTCTTGGCTGAATATGAGCTAGTCCCTTCTTCCTTCTCACTCACTCTCATTGCTTTCCTAATTATAGCCGGAGGCTCAAGGTCACGAAGCAAAGACAAAAACAATTCAATAAGTCCAGAAAATAACAGTCTACCAACAACATCATCCTCACTGTCACAACCAGATGGATCCTCCCGCGCACAAACATCCCTCAAAATGCTTACCGAGTATCCAAGCACATTGACCAAAACACAATCCGTTGGAAGACCAGACTTTCCCCTAGAGAAAAAATCAACAAGCCCAATAGATTTCCTAAAAATTCCTAATACACACAATGCAAAGTCTCCGGGAACTCTAATCTCTTCCATTCTCTCATTTACTATGTCTGAAACCACTCTCAAAAGAAAACCTTGCTCTGATGAAAAACCATCATCTCCTACACTAGCATCCTTTAATTTAGAGAACAACACAGGAAAATATGCATCCTCTAAACACATTCTTGAGACAAGTAACTTGAACCAATCTTCTCCTAAACCAACTAGTAACAAAAACAACACCAAAACAAAACAAAAAATAATAATAATAATAATCAAGACTTATTCTATTATACTAAATTAAAAACAAAAAACAAAAAATATATATATTAAAAAAACTAAAATATACCTGAACAAACAGTGCATATAATTCGTACCAAAACATCACAAATCACTTGATACAATTCAGGAGAACCATCACAGCAAGTATAAACAAGCATACACAGAGGATCACAAGTTTGACAGCTTTGAACACCTGCAAGAGAAACAAACAGATCAGGAAAACATCGGCTCCAAATGGCTTGCTGATGTTTTTGTCTAACCAGTGAAACATTGGCTAGAACCTGCAATCCTATCCGAATGACTTCGAAATCCGGGTCAGGTCGAAGCGCTGTCATGAGAGTGTTGGTTATAGTTGTGACCCCATTTTGGTCTATAAAGGAATTTTGATTTGAAGGATCTCCGGCACAGAGGTTTCTAAGTAACTTCAGTGATGGTAACAAGCAATCGTGGGCAGAGGGGTAGGGGATCGACTGAGTGAGGTGGAGGACTGCAGGGAGGATGTCACGGGAGGTGAGGAAGGCGCGGCCAGCGGCAGTTCTAGAAGATTCTGTGAGAGTTTCTAGGGTTTGTTTTAATGAAGACAAGCAGCTCGAAGCTGTTAATAACTGCTGGAAGACATCTTTTGGCATATTGAAATCCAAATATGAGTCGTTGTCCATCGCGAAGGATGCTGAACGTGGCAGAGGTGCTCAGACCAGTGGGGACAGAGACGGAGGAGGAAAGCGTAAAAATGGCAGAGGGGAGGAGGCAGTGGCGGATGATGTGGTTCTCATGGACGAAGAGGGGCCGTTTTTTGCAGTGCTTGGATTGTTGCCTCAGTGTGCATTAGATGGAGATGACGTGGCAAGTGATGCTAGAACAATCACAAAAGACACATACCCGTAAAAAACCAGTGCAAAAAGAACAGAACCTAGAAATCAAAAACAGAAAACATAACCAAAAATGAAACCTTTAAAAAAAAAGGATGAACACAAACTTTTCAAAAAAAAAAGCAAGCAAGTTAATACCTCAGAGTAGAGAAACCCTTTTGTAGGTTGAGAGAGAGGTGAACAGGAGAGTGATTCACAGCACCATCAAAGAGAAAACGCCTTTGTTGTATAACAAGAAACAAATTCAAGTCAGCTTTGACAAACTTGAACAGTAGAAGAAGAAGAAGAAGAGAAGTCCAGAGAGAGAGATTGAAATGGAGTTAGATTAGTACCTTAAGAATCGCAGAGGAACAGCAGCGATGGAGAGAGAGAGGCGCAGCCGGCGATTGGAGAGAGAGAGTTGACTTCATGAATACACCATAACAACTAAACATCAAAGAGATGCAAAATGAAGAGCTAGAATAACTACAATTTGGACAAGTTCCTGAACATGAATCACCAGCAAAATTTCAAACACTATTGTCAATAGCATAAGATCAAATGGAAAAATACATACTGCTCACAAAACCATAAATTTCATTTCAAAACTTCCACATGTTTCTCTATTGGTGATTTTACAAATAAAGCATAGAATGTAGTAGAAACCACAAAAAGCATACAAGAGAGTCACCGTCGCTGATGGCGATGAAGAAGGTTGCTGGTCGCGAGCTGAAAACGCACCTCAGGGCTGTCAGGGTCCGCGATAAGAGCTCGGACCTGTCGCCGTCGCTGGTTGCTGCGCTGAAGGACCTGTCGCCGTCGCTGGTTGCTGCTGAAGAAGGACTGGGTGGGTGGGGTTCGGGTTGCTGGTCGGGGTCGCGATCTGAAGCTGAGGGTGAGAGGCGGGTTAGACAACTTAGGGTTTGAGACTGATTTAAGTGGCATTTATATAGGGGCATGCGAAATTACGCATGTACCCCTGTTTTCACGGATCGGATCGGATCGGTTTTGGATATCCCGATCCGAACCGATCCGTGAAAAATGATGTTTTGCTGGATGCCGACCCAAACACCCTATTTTTAAACATGTGATCCGGTCCGAACACTCACGGATCGGATCGTTCGGACCGGATCCATGTTCAAATGCCCACCCCTAGTTGACAAAGTTGAAAAGTTAGGTTTTTCAAAAAAGAACCGAGTAGGGAGTATATAAATAACGGGTCTTTTGCGAGTCTGATAGAGACCCGCAATTAGAACCATATCCTACCCGTAATTGTACGGGTTTTTAAGATCCGGTTCTTTTAGGAATCTTCAAAAATGTGGTGCTGATCTATACTCGAACCGCATTATTACGGGTAAGGATTGGGTCTAAATACCCTGTCCATTTTACCAACCTTAAATAGGAGTTCATTTTTATCATATAATTAAAATGGCTCTCAATATCTCATTAACTATATATTAACATATCCAAATTTAATAGGTATTCGTGGAAGTAAATATTTCTTAGTTATGAAAGCATATTTCTAAATCATTAGTATATATAGATTTTCAGATAGTTCATATAAAGTTTAATCTCAATAGGTTCCCGATCCAAATTTATAACATTATCTATGCGTATGTGGAGAAGACCACAATCATGGTCATGGACTGTAGTCATGCACCAAAATTCTGTTAATTTCCCAGGAAAATTTCTGCATGGAAAATTTTTCCCAAGAAACGAACTGGTCCAATATGCCATTCCTCTATGCAGACCCAGCTACACACATTAATGTACCACCACAGAGTGTGACAGAGTTGATAAGCAACCAACAATGGTCACAACTAAAAAACCATGTAGAAATTAACCACAACCCCGACCACAGTTCTTCAACAACTATTCAATTCAGGAGCTGATACAGAGGTGGTTCTCGGGTTTTTTGATTGGTCAAGGAAAGAATTTAATGTCACACACACTTTGGAACTCACTTGTAAAATGTTACGTTCACTAGCAGCTGACAAAATGTACATGAAAATCAAACTACTATTGAATTGTCTTGTTAAAGATGAGACCTTTAGTTCTGTTTCTTCGATTTTTCGTGCATTGTGTAGAGACGATTGTGATAGTTCTACGATCGCGGATATGTTGGCGGTGGCATATGTGAAAAATGTGAGACCCCAGTTGGGGTTCGAGGCTTTTAAGACAGCTGATGAGTATGGATTGAAGTTATCAACTATCAAGTGTTTGTTGAAATCATTTGTCGAATGGTTTGGTGAAAGAAAGCGAAATTGAAGCTGTGGAGTATGTGTACAAGGCAATGAGAACGAGGGGGATTGCATTGGATTTAGTTATCAGTTTCAATATCGCGATTCATGGTTTGTGTAAAGTTGGAATATTGAATGAAGCTTGTGATGTTTTTAGAGGACATGAAATCATTGGAGGTGTCGCCTGATGCTGTTCCGTATAATACTCTGATTGATGGGCATTACAAGAACGGGAAGATCAGGAAATTGTATAGAGAGCAGATGTGATTTTGAAGAACATAGTGGAGAGTAGAATTCTTGCAAATAAATTCTTTTTCAATATTTTGATTGATGGGTTCTGCAACGATCGGAATGTGTTGGCAACTATGTAAGTGTTTGATGAAATGAAAAGTCAGGGTATCATGGTCAGTTTGATCATGTATTCAAGTATAGTTCATTGATCAATGGCCTATTTCCTAAATTTGTTTCGGGTAATTGATTAATTATTTCTACTAATTCGAAATAAAATAAATAAATAAAAGAATATAATTATTTTTTCAATAATAATTGAATTCCTAATTTAGGATCTACATAATTTAATTTTCGAATAATATTTCCAAAAAAAAAATTCCGAATAGTAAACCGCGTTAATCATCCTGAAACGCAAAAACGGTGCGTTTCAAGTCCATCTTCTCTCTCACAAACCAAAAGCCAAAATCTTCGAATCTTCTGACTCGACTTCAACTACAAGTCTACAAGCAAGCAAACTTGACAGTAAGTTTTCTCCAACTTTATCATCAATTCTCTCGCAGATCTCCAAACCCATTTCATTTCTCGAACCACTAACACCAACTAAACAAGTTTTTTTTTTTTTTTTTTTTTTCAGTCTGAGTTGACTTCCATGGCTCTGGAGAGAAGACGAGTCCAACTTCTCCTCTTCATCGCCGGTGTCATCCTCCTCAGTATTACAGGTCCGTATATACATATACAAATACATAGATGCGTACACTGTCTGTGTATAATTAGCTGTTGTGTGTGTGTGTGATTCAAGCGTTTGAATTGTTTTCCTTTTTTTTTTTTTTTTTGGTTTTATATGTTTTAATTGCTGTTTCTCGAAATCAGTTTTTTTTTTTTTTTTTTAAAAGAAGTCTTTTTGTCAATGTTTTTATTGAGTTAGGAAAAATTGATGCTAAGTGTTATATAGGAAGTAAAGTTAGTTTTTCTTTTAATGAAATTAAAGTGAAGAAGATAGTGTTTTTGATAGACTTTGTGGAAGTTTTGTGGACTCAAATGGTATGAGATGCATGTTGTTGTATTTGGAGAGGTTATTGTTTGATGAGGTTTTGATGTTTGTGGTGTTGGTGGTTTTGGATGTGTTTTAGTTTTGTAGTGTGAAGGGTTGTAGTTGTTTGAAGTTGTAGGTGTTTAATCATCACTATTGGTTTTTGATATGGTTTTGGATTAGGGGTGGTGAATTTGATATTAGATTAGAGTTGATTGTGTTTTGGTTCAGCTCTTTGGAAGTTTTGTGGAGTAAAGTGCTATGCTATCTATGTCGGTTTTGGAGAGGTTATTGACGGGGTTTTGATGTTTTCGTTGTTGGTGATTTTGGATTTTTTAAGTTTTGTGATGTGAAGAGTTATAGTTGTTTGAAGCGTGTATCATCATCAGCGTTGGTATTAGTTTTGAAGTTGGATTTGTTTTTGGATTTTGATGTGATTTCGCGTCATGGCTGGTGAATTCGAAATTAGATCAAAGTCGATAGTGTTTTGGTTTGTTTTGGCTTCACTTTGCTTTTTGAAATTTTAGTGGACTCAAATGCTATGCTGTACATGTTTTTGGAGAGATTTTGGATATTTTTAAGTTTTGTAAGGTAAAGGGTCGTAATTGTTTGGAATATTGGTGTTGGTTTTGAAGAAAGCTTGTTGGATTTGTTTGGGTTTTTTATGCAATTTTGAATCAGGGTTGGTGAATTCAAAAGTCCTTTTGGGGTTTGTTTTACTTGGCTGTTTCGCGGGTTGATTTCTGTTTTCTAGGAGTTGAGTATGATATTGTTTTGTATCTGTAGTTGATGTAATTAATGTGTTCCTTATTATGTGGATTGCATTTTAGAAATATGTTCTTGATATTGTCATTTTGCAACACTGTGATTTGTTAGAGTTAACTTAAATGCAGATTTGTTGTCTGTGTAGAATTTGGTACTTCACGATTTTGACATTTGAGTTCCCCATTCCCCAAGTGTTTTTATTAGTTCACATTTGAGTGTTTGGGCCTCATTTGGATTGTGTGCTTGTTTGGGTTTGTCTATATGTTCTTATGCATATTGTCTAGAGAGAGGCTCTTAACGTTTTGTCTTTGCAGCTGAAAAATGTCGGCAGTTGGTAGGGGAAAAGGATTCGTCTCAGAGTGGGCAGTTCACATTATTAAACTGTTTTGACATGGGGTCCGGGTCTGTAGCATGTGCAGTGAAGGAGGGTGTGAAGCTTTATTTCTACAACATTAGAGCTGCTCATGTCGAGAGAGCAAGACATAAAGCGATTGAGTCTGCTTTAGTTGATGCATTGGGACAGGGACTGCCTCCTAAAGACGCTGCCAACCAAGCACAGAAAGAAGGAGCAAAAGCAGCAAAGCTAGCCAGCCGCCAAGCCAAGCGTATAATTGGCCCCATTATCTCATCCGGTTGGGACTTTTTCGAAGCTATATACTATGGTGGTACTTTAACAGAAGGTTTCCTCAGGGGCACTGGAACTTTGATTGGCGCATATTCTGGAGGTTTCCTTGGAGAGCTAAGGCTTGGGCGGTTTGGCTATCTTGTTGGCAGTCATTTGGGCAGTTGGGTTGGTGGTAGGATTGGGTTAATGGTATATGATGTGGCTAATGGAGTGCATTTCTTGCTTCAAGTTGTTCAAAGTGAAGATAGTGAAGCTCATGAGATGCCATTTGTTGAAGAAGTTGAAGTTTCCGAGGACTCCTATGCTAAGGAAGCTCCCGAGTTTTCAACTCCCGAAGCTTTTGAAGGTTCTAATATATACAAATCTCCTCCTTACGATGACTCTGAAACATACCATGACTCTGAACTAAGGTGAATACAATGAACAAAATTTACGATATATTCTATTTCCATGATAGCATTGGATGTTCAAGTAATATAAGCAACAATTTAGTGAGTAATTCAATTTGTTTATAGATGTACCGATAATGTTGTTATATAGCTTGTGGAATTCATGTCGGAAAAGTAGTTATTTGTAAAAATGATGTTTTTGGTTGGCGCTATTGATTTATTCAGTTTAATTTAATCTAATCTTAAGATTGATTCAGGCTTATATTTCTTCATCAATCCAAAATGAGATTTGAGTTTTCTGCCTCTCAACATTTAAAGCAAGTTTTACTTGTTTGTTGAAGTTCTGTGCGTTCTCTCATGTGAGATTGAGGGTGGAATGGAAATGCCTACGACTGTTGCTTTTCAAGTCCTCTCACAGGTAACAAGAGGCAATGGAAATAATCAGATAACATGACTGTGGGCTTCATGAACAGTATGGGCTCCTTGCATGGTTCAAATATGGCCTAAATTGTTATGGGCCCTTCCATGAGGTTCTCTGTACCTAGATCATTAATATCTTGGGTTTTAACCAAATCTAACATTTTTTTGATAACCCTTTGGGATATTACCCTTTTTTTTTTTTAATTCCCTGCAGCATGATTCTTTTTGGTCCAAAATACCCTTAATAGTCCAGCTAATTACCACTTACCATGGTTTTTCCCTCCAATGACCCACCCCATTTCTAATTCTCTCTCTAAAATTCCCACCCCATCAAATTTTTTCCTCTCATTCTCTCTCTAAAATGCCCTAACCCATCTACTCTTCTTCTTCTTCTTCTTCTTCTTTCCTTTTTTCTCTTTTTTTTCCTGAGTTGGATCTGGTCGCGAACCAGAACCATTTGGTTCTGGGTCGCGAACCCAGAACCAGATTTTTTTTTTTTTTTTTTGTTTATTAATGAGTTTATGAATAATTTGATGTTGTTGTTGTTGTTGTTGTGGGAGATGATGATGTTGATGAATTGGATTGATGAATTGTGGTTGTTGATGAATTGTGGGAGATTATGGGTTTTGATATTGAAGGAATGGGAGGGGTAATTTTGTTCAAAATATAATAATAAGGTCTGTTTTGATAATTCAGAAAACTAGAAGTCAATTTTGTAATTTTAAAAAATATACTTAAGGGCGCTTCTTAGGTAAGAAGCGCCCTCTATTCTAAATTTGATAATTACGAAATAACCTCAAAAATTTGTTTAATTATGAATTTTACCCTAAATTTTCAATTAAGGTTGGGAATCTCAACCTCGAGGTTGGGATTCCCAACCTGAAAGTTAGGATTGATAGGGAATATTAACCTTGAGGTTGGGATTATGGATTTTGATATTGAAGAAATGGGAGGGGTAATTTTGTTCAAAAATAATAATAATAAGGTCAGGTTTGATAATTCAAAAAAATAAAAGTGCAATTTTGTAATTTTAGAAAATATCTTTAAGGGCGCTTCTTACCCAAGAAGCGCCCTCTATTCTAAATTTAATAATTATGAAACAACCCTAAAAATTTGTTTAATTACGAAATATATATAATTGAACATTTAGGTTGACATTCTCAACCTCCAGGTTGAGAGTTCCAACCTTGATTCAATATTCATATTTGAAATCTCAACTTCAAGAATGGGAATCCCAACCTTGAGGTCGGGAATCCCAACTTGAATAAACATCTAAGGTTAGGATTCTCAACCTTTAGGTTGGGATCCCAACCTAAAAGTTGAGAATCTCAATCTTTGATATTCGACCCTATTTGGAATTCTCAACCTCGGAGTTGAGAATCCTAACCTATAGGTTGGGATTGATTTCAAAAAATACTCATTAAGGGTATTTTTGTCCATTCATACTTTTTTTCTATTTGGGACTCCCAATCTCGGGGTTGGGATTCCCAACCTATAGGTTGAGATTTATTTAAAAAAATGACTCATTAAGGGTATTTTTGTCCATTCATGCATTTTTTTTGTACCTTTTTGTACTATCAATCACAAAAGGTTATTTTTGAGGTTGACCTCTCCAAATGGACCATTTTCTCAATTTTCTCTAATATCTTTAAGAAATTACTAAGGCTTTGTAAAACGCTATAACAGTTGAGATCTATATATATATATATATATATATATATGAGTATTGGTATATGTCAAGGTAACAGTCAGGATTAGTTTAGATATAACTCTAAGATACGGTACATAAATCATCTCTCAGGAGTGAGAGTGAACAACTCACATTAAGTAGGGGGCAACCCATTGCATATGTGAAAAATTACCCACAAATATGGAGAGACGTGAGATTGAACCCACAACTTTGGGACAAGGCATGGGTAGGCTAAGGTTTCACCACCAAATCAGGCCATAATTCTCATAATAGTTGATATATTGATATTCACATCTTTCTAAAATTATATATATAACATTTTCGTAAAATACTCTCTTATTGAAATATCTTAAAAGAATCTTGAATGAGACCAGTGCACATATAATTTTAGTGGGGTGTAAAAACTGCTACTCATCGGTAAACTCTACTAGACAAGTATACGACTATACAAGCCAGGAAAATATCTATTGTGTGGCATTTGCATTCTTTGATGACTGTTTCATTGTCGAAGATTCGGATTGTTCGCTGATATGACTTGTTAATTATACAACATAGAATCCCCATGACTTTGTTGGTGAGTTTGTTGAGTCTTTTATTCATGGAAAAATTAGTTCAAACGCATCAATAGCATAGTTTTTGATCAACCATTGAAAGAAGAGAATGAAGGTGACGTTGAAAATTGTGTCCGTGGTTAGTCTTATTTGGAAGCAATTTATATCAACCAAGTCTAATTAAAAGAAAGAACATCCTTCCATTTGTAGGCTGGCAAATTAAAGTAAATGACTTGTTTTAATTCGTAACTTTGAAGATACTAACTCTCTATTTTAACTATTACCGATCAAACAAACGTTAGGAAAGGAAATATATTTAGAGTCACATGAGGGTCCTTCAACTTCAATCATGAGTTTAAAACTTATACCTTAACGTTCCTGATTTAGGACCATTTTTATTAACATCATCCTCCGATGTGACAAGTATGGAATAGAACTATGCCATCCCAAATAAGTAACTATTAAGACTGTGAAGATCTATCAAAAAAAGGAGAAAACTAAAGATAATTAAATTAGTAAATCCCAAGACTAATGAATGCAAAAGTTTATGAGAAGACAATGAAATGTTATCTGAAATTTCAAGGGGACAAGAGCGAAAATTGGCAATGACAACCTGATGGAGAACAACAGTACCTCCACACCAAAACCAAAACCAAGTTGCATAAACTTGACATTGTTGCAAAGGACTAGAAAACAGAAGCGGGTATCCAATCAACTCTCTCTCAGTCTCTGTTGAGTATCAATCTCTTTTGTGTGTGGTGGCACGTGGTGCCGTGTGGTTTACACACAGCAGCCAGTGCCCAAGTGGCCACAGTTCATTTGACTTGTTCAGCTTCTTTGATAGCCAACCAACATGCTGTATAGCCCACTTTGATTTGTTTTTTGCTTTTGCTATGAATAAATATCGAAAGCTTCATCTGCTTCTGTGATAATGAATAGTCATTTATTTTAAGTACATCGGATGAGACTGGCTGGCTGACCTTTATTGTTCTTCTGATCATGCCCCACTATCATGAAATGGAAATATATACTTTCTAAGTTTTTAATGAATTTTTAACTTATTCATCTGTATTCTAAGAGTGACAATTTTTTTTTCTTTTTTGACCTCTAGAATTAGGTCAGTTGACTGCTCAGAATACTGTTATTAAAAATTGAGAGAAGTTTATCCACATTTTAATGAGAAAATCACCCATAATTTTTGCGGGCTTGATACTTTTGAACCTTGTCCTTTACACTGGGTAAAATGGTGTTGGTGTCACTACACCAACATACTTTTTACAACAAAGGCAAGTCATTTTTCTTTCCTTATTTTCTAAGTTTAATGGATTTATAGTAAATTAATATCGCACCCTTTTTTAGAGCTGACACCAAGATAAGGGATTTACTTAGATCAAGTACTACAATGATGAATATGATTTAAATATAAACGACAATAGAATTACTCTCATAAATAATGAAATGATCTCTTATATTTGTTCTAGTAATATAAGACTCAAATTCTTCTTGTTAAGATGGAGGGAGGATTGCATCACCAACTCCAGTAAGAGTTAATGCAAATTAATGTTGTGTTTGATTATCAAAGCACAAAGTTTAACATACTTTAAGATAGTACAATATCCAAAGGAGAAGTCTTTCTCCTATGCTAATAAATAAGATGTAATTATCTCAAATAAATAAGATATAATCAGTTCTTAAAAAATAAAATAAAATAAAATAAAATGCAATCACATCTCTTTACCATTGTTATATCTAACAACCGAAAATTCAACATCCCGATTATAACAAATTGTAAATGGTAGAAACATTTTTCATAAAGATGGTCATGCGTCAACCTCAAGTCTTAAATATTATAGTTATGTTATTTTCTATAAATTTAAATTTTTAGGTTTGATAATAACTAATATAAATTAGATCTTGAAGATTTCTAATTCAAACCTTCTCTCCCCCTTTATCTCAAATTTTTGTTATACATGATATTACAGTATAAGATATTTATAATATGTCCAACGTCTTAAATAATATAGTTTGATTATTTATTATCAACTTAAGTTTTTGGGTTTAATGATAACTAACAAAGACTTATCTTTTGCTATTTTTTTCCTTTTTTTGGGATTATAACCCACGATAAATATCTATTTGAAGAGCAATAAGAAATTCTTTGTATGATTAACATGTAGAATTAATTATAAAGGAATAAAGTGATAGTGGAAGGATAAAGCTGCAATTTCTTTTGATTGAATTTTCGTATATAGTATTGCTACCCCACTCTTTTGAAAAAGTGTCTTATTAAAAAAGTGTTTCAAATTTGATCAATGTCGAGTAGTCGCATTTAGTCCTCTAGTTTTCTTGTTGGGTGTAAAGAAAGTGCCCAAATTGGATGAAGAAAAAGCAATCAACCATCACCTACATGCACGCTCTAAAAGTCTATGAATAATATTGTCTGACTCTCTCTAAGTGGTTTAGACTTTTTTAGATTTAGTTTCATGTTTGGATATTTTGTTGAGGCATTAAAACTCCGTGCTACTTAATGTCAGATTTCAAGTATAATGTAACAAATAGTCTAAGATTGAAAAATATATATATTCAGTTCATACAAAATGTAAAATATTCAGGTTTAATTTTAAGTATACTTATTTTAAATGGGATCGAAGAATTATGACTAATTTCGTCAAATTATATCAAAGTTAAAAAATAATATAAAGTAATATAAAAAAAAATTGTAATCTAAGTGGTGATTCTACTGATAAATTAAAAAATATGTTTGATTGATAAAACGTAATAAAATTATTTTAGGTAAATTAATAATTATAAATTAGTGAATATCATATGTCTAAAATTTATTCTGATCCATCGGACGAGATTGTTGGAGAGAGTTTCTTGTTAACAAGAAAAGAAAATGTCTTTACTCGTTACACATGTCACTTGTTGCATAAATTGTATAAAAAATGTGTGAAACTTTCAAGCCCCAAGCTAATATAGAAAGTTGGAGGTCAAGGGCAGGAAGAAAACTCCAAAGGTTCCAAAGCATCCAATTGATGGAGAGCACTAGCTTAAAGACATGGATGATGATCTCTTATTTGCACCATTGAATCCAAAAGAGAAGAAAAGGCAAGAAGACATCAAAAAAGCCAGAAACAAAGAAAGAAACACTTAAGGATAATTGGATAAATAAGCATCATTGTCTCTCTCTCTCTCTCTCTCCACGAAGTTGAATTTTTTATTGGAAATGGAATAAATAGATTTTTATGACATCAAATGTCAACATAATAAAGACTAATACTTCAATCAAATGTGGCCATCCAATTAACGTAAAGGGCAACTTCTCTATAGCAGAGGGGCAATCTCTAGAAATACAATATTATTATATAATATTGCTGTGTGTGTACATACTATAAAGAAGTCTTTAAGGTCACAATGTACAAATGGGTCCCCCACATCAAAGTGTAACACTAAGACCCTCTTGATGTGGAGACATGATTATTATTGTGTTTGGTTGCCTTGCAATGAGATGATGTGAGGATATGAGACATTTTGTAATGTTGCAAATTGTATATTTGACTAAGAAAATCCAATGTTTTCGAACTGTCACTTGCCATTGCAACGATTATACATGAAGATGGCATTTTATCTCATGATTATCAAACTATTTTTAGCCTAATTGATTTATTTATTAAATATATTGATTTTGCACCTAATGATAAAAAGTGGCAACTTGAGATATTTACATGATCATAAAAGTGAATATAGATAAGAACTACTATTAAGATAATACTTAATAGTTGTAAATGTCTTGCACTATATGATCAGTTATAATATCGTAGATTCAAATCATATATAACCTTTTTAATTGTTAAAATGGTAAATTATGATGGTTAAAGAATTAATAAATAAGGATTAATCTTTTATTTTATACAACTTCATAGATAGCTAACTAGGTTATAGTATTATGAAAATCTTTGTTAAGAAAATA
Organism: Litchi chinensis; assembly: GCA_019925255.1. Lineage (NCBI taxonomy): Eukaryota > Viridiplantae > Streptophyta > Magnoliopsida > Sapindales > Sapindaceae > Litchi > Litchi chinensis. Next base: position 30,794,720 of record CM034466.1, read on the forward strand.
CTATATTATATATGTTATTTGGTGTTTGATTTTCTGTGGAAAGGGTTCCAATCTCTTTGTTACGATTTTAATTTGTTGTGCTATGTTTGATCAGTAGGGTTATCTGTGCAATGTTTTATTTTACATGGAGTTTGTCCAAATATAAGTATAAAAATAATATTATTTAGCATAGCATCCAAATACCTTGCAATATAAAACATATGATATCATTTTTTTTTCATTAATATTTTATGTTGCCCAATTCATCAAATGGTGTAAGTGTTTTAATTAGACCAAGAAATTAAAACCCTAATAAATTAAATCAAAGCAATTTCTCACCATGAATGTCAATATCATATATTTTTAAAGATTGAAAGCTCATACCATTAAATTATAAAAATTAGTTAGTCTAAGAAAGTGACTTTCATGCTATGATAAAACAAAAGCCCACTTATTTACCTTATAAAAGTTGTAGGTTCAATTTATAAATTCTATTTAATATGAGTAATTTTTCTTACGCGTGTGGGTTGCCCTCTTCTATCCTTTGGGAGTTGATCATCAGATCCTATCTTAAAATCATATTACATCTTATCCTAATAGTATCTCCGACTGATTTTAGTTAAAAAAAAAAAAAAATTGTTTCACATAAAAACCTTCAAATTAATTGAAGAAATAAAAAACAAAAGTGTCTGCATTCATTCAAAAGTAAAATGGATTTGTCAATCAAAGTTGATTTATTCAATGTGATGTGTTACGTTGCGTGGACCCAACTACCTCTTGTCAGTGGTATACAATATGATAAGACAAGTAAGAGTTGATAATATATATTAATTGAAATTGGTAATTTAGCTAGTGTGAACTGAGTTATGCTGATTATGAATATCACTTGATGATGAGATGATCGATCAAGAAAATAGTTTACTTGTTTCGCTGGTGAATTGATTATTGCAAAACTTGTTTGCATGTTACAAGTAACTATACAAAAATTTGGTTATCAATTCATGGTTAGTGTGAATGCAAATAGAGTAAAGGATCTAGAATGTGAAAGCACTTGAAGAGAATCTTAATAATTAGCAATTAGCTTCATGAATTTATGTCTCATCAAATTTGGTTTATCTCATATATATATATATATATATATATACACACACACATATATATACACACACTACGAGATCATTTGAACCAATTATTTAAGTTAGTACTTATTAGTGGATGGACAATCTGAATTTATGTTTATTTAGTTAAATTAAATTTATATTTAATCATATTTTTTCACACTTTTATTTTCATATTCACGGTTTAAAAAAGATTCATCTAGATATAAATTAGATAAAAACAAAACTTTAGTTTGAGTTTAATTATTTGTTATTAGTACCCATATTCAACCTTTTTAACCTGTTCAAAATCAGATATTTAGTAATAACAAGATTTGAATCAAGATGATCATATATATATCCTCATTATAGCAACATAAGCTTTGCAAATCTAGTGTTTTTTTTTAAGGAACATATTTGTATTATCTTATCTGTATTTCTAATAAAATTTTAAGTGAAGTACAATCTTGTCATGTGAATTTACACGTAGATTCATTTTATTTTATACTATATGTGAATCAATCAATATATTAAAGTTCAGTATTCAAAAATTAGATTAGATCGATCACTTAGTTTATATTTAAGTTAATCCTCAATTCAGAAATTTTAAGTTACACATAAAATAAATTTTATCTGCGTATTTATTCAAAAATTCTAGTATTATATTGAATTTATTTTTATTGTACCAATATAAACTTAAATAAATTTTTCACACATCGATACATACTGTAAATTTTATATGAAAAAATACATATGTAAATTCAACAATTACATAATGTTGAGAAAGCTACTTTCTTAGGAAGCAACTTTGTTCAACAACAAAATTTTTCTTATTGCTTTTTGAATTGTGAAAACAACCTTATAAAGCACCTCCTCGACTGCTTTTGTGTAAAGTACTTCCCCAGATGTTCTCACTTCTCACTTGGTACTACTTTGAAAAATGTGCTTTTTCATAGTTTTATGTTTTTATAATGAAGGTGTCACCATTCTTTCATCATAAGCACAAGCAGTTTAGTGATCACGGGCTGCTGAAACCAAGTAGTGACACTACTACTGCTACAACTGTTCCTTTCAAACTGAATTATCATCTTCATGATGCCCTAGAATCAAAAAATCCCTTGGCATTGGGATCATGGCTTTGATCCCAACTCCCAAGAAAATCCTCTCTCTCTCTCTCTCTCTCTATATATATATATATATATTTTTTGTGTGTGTTTTGTGGTCCACAAATTTCATTGGCTCTTCATATATAAGACAGGCAATTCTTCTCAAAACTCACTAACTAAGCATTTCTTTTGTCTTAATTATAATGATCCTCTATGATTTGGGCATAAATAAAGTGAGCCGGCATGGGAAAATCTTCTACAAGGGTTCTTTTTCCACACCTATACAACTGATGATATGTGAAAATTTTGCAAATTAGTTTAGTTCATTAAATCATTAACAAGAAACAACTCTAAAATTTGTAGATCTTTTAAAACATGATTTAAGTTCGTAAAATGCTGACAATTCTTTTGTTTATTAATGACTTTTTTTAAGGTTTCGATATCTGAACATAACATTTAAATAGTTAGAATATATTTCTATAAAATTAAATATCGAAAAATAAAATCTACTTATTTCTCATCATTATTATTTTAAAATAAATTAAATTAAAATATCATAACGTTAATAATGTAAAATTTTTATTCATGTGGGGTCTACAGTAGACCCCACGAGTGCCCATAAATAATAAACCCCCACTGGAGGGATGGAACATGCCCTATGCTCAATAGAGAGTTCCACCTCTTGGCTTGTAAGGGCTTCTAATTTTTGTGAGAGTCTTATTCCATTCAAGTCAAGCAACAGCCTCATAGTGTCGACATGGTTTGCCAAGAGGAGAATTTGGTTCGAAAAGTCTGTGAATTGTATGATCAAATCTCAAGCCTTCGGAGTCTCAAACCCTGCAAGGATGTCAACATGCTCTTCACACAACTTGTGCTCACATGCATGCCACCAACACCTCCTAACTTTGATGTCTCCAAGCTCTCCAAAACCGTCCAAGAAACCAGGTCCAAAGTCATTAGACTCTGTGGAGAAGCTGAGGGCCATCTAGAGAGCTATTTTTCTACCCTCTTATCCTCCTATGAAAACCCTCTTCACCACCTCAATCTCTTTCCTTACTATTCAAACTACCTCAAACTTAGCCAACTTGAATTCTCCATTCTTGCCCAACACTTAACCACCCCCACCAAACTCCCTACCAAAATTGCCTTTGTTGGTTCAGGTCCTTTGCCATTGACTTCTATTGTTTTAGCCACTAAACACCTCCCAAAAACCTCCGTCCACAACTATGATATTGACCCTGAAGCCAATTCCAAGGCTCTCCTCTTGGTCTCACCTGATCCTGACTTGTCAAAGAGAATGTTCTTCCACACCATAGACATCATGAATGTCTCAACTGAGTTAAAAGACTATGAAGTTGTGTTCCTAGCTGCCCTAGTTGGGATGGACAAGGAAGAAAAGCTTCAAGTCATTGATCATTTAGCTAAGTACATGTCTCCTGGTGCTCTTTTAATGGTTAGAAGTGCTCATGGTGCTAGAGCTTTCCTCTATCCTGTGGTTGATCCTTGTGATCTCCGCGGTTTCGAGGTTTTATCAATCTTTCATCCTACTGATGAGGTGATCAATTCAATTGTGATTGCTCGAAAATATCCTATTATGCCTCTACACTCATCACTTGATCATCCACAAGGCCTTGGTAATAATAACAAAATTCTGCCTAACAAATGTTCAGAGATTCAAGCTTTCAACCCTCTCAACCATGGCAACATGATTGAGGAACTTGCCATTGAAGATCAACTCTCTTGAATTTCATTTCTATTTGATCCATCCATCAATGATTATCATGTATGTCTAACTTGTTATGATCTCTCTATAGTACTTGTTATATGTACCATTTCATGTCTTTTGCATCTTTATATTTATGTTTTAATTCAATAATTATAAGGTCTAGTTATAATCTCCGGTACTTGTTTTCTTGGCTTGGAAGCTAAATGCTTGTAACATTCATTGTCATTAAATCTTATTGTTTCTGACCAAAAAAAAAAAAATGCATAGTATACAGGGAAACTGATGCCTTAGACGATATATTAGTTGATTTCAAACATCTAATGCCGCGTTTGATGGATAAGACTATATTTGATTGGACTACTAGAACTGGAGTACTAATAAAAATAGACAAATAATCCAATTCTATAGTGTTCATTAAATGTCAATTTTACATTCTATATGTAATATGGTGTTCATTAAATGTCAATTATACATTCTATATGTAATCATGACATTTGTTGAGTTGGGAATGTTGATTTGATAATATCAGTTTTTTCTTTTTTTTCTTTTTTTTTTAATCTCTTCTTCTGATCTCTTCTTCTTCTATTGTTTTGTCTTGTGTTGTGATTCTTATCTTGTTAAGATAACATAGCAAGACAGAGGAGAGATGGATATATCTAGATTAGAGATAAAAAGTCTGAGAAGACCCTATTTTTGTTGGGTTCTACAATCATAAACCTTTTGTCATTCACTGCAAATTGCGTACACATAGCCCCCATTGCGCACATCATGGTTTTTGCTATCTTTTTCACTTAATTTTGATGATGGTGATCAGTCCAAATATTCTAATAGGAGCTTGTCGATCAATCAGTTGTTAGTTTAAGAAGATCATCAATGATGTCACCGCTTGATTTGTGTCTACTTAATTTTCTGCCTTAGAATTTCAATCTTTTAATCTCTACACGGCCTCTATATCACATGTACATAGCAATAGCAAAAATTCAAAAAATGTAAATGTGACAATCTATTCATGTCCATTCACCAATTTTTTTTTATTTTTTTTTAAGATACGTATCTCAAACGCATTATATGTTTATAATACTTTTACTTTAATCTTTGATATTAAAGTTCAAGTTTTTGAGACTAGTGGTGTTACTTCAATCAGATGTGATATCTTGCATTTTCAAATTAATTCTTAAAAATTCCTCATTTTGGATTAACTAATTAAATAAATAACATGCATTTAAAATGAGTATATACATGACTTGAATTTACATCCAAAAGCCTTATACATTGACAACTTGCAGTTACCCAACATAATCATGCCTAAAACTATTTGCATCAAGTTATTTGGGGCATAAAAAGTTAATGAAGCCTAAAAACTAACAATAAAAAAAATGGATTGCATGTACATATATACGACTTGTGCGTTGGGGGATTTGCACGGGTTTAATGTGTGGAGTAAACTTTGCTTTATCAAGGGTATGGCGAAAAATTTATAAAAAACCAATAAAATAATAATAAAATTAGAAATCTTCCTGCTTATAAAATTGATACTATATTATCAATAAATTATTGTCGATATTGGAAATCAATTGGGCTGTTAATGCAATGTCATTAACAAAGTGAAGTATGCCACTAATAATAATAATAATAATAATAAACGAGCATAGAACTTGTTTCATGTTCAATGTTTTAGGCCCAACTGCTTCCATGCATGTTTTTAAAAACAGTGTGTATGTAAATCTAAACTGTCCTCTTGTTGCAATCTATAGAAGCAGCCCACTTGTTCTGATAATCAATACTAAACTGTCAAACAGGCTTGGCATCCTGGACTGAAACTCTCAAATTGAAGAACCCACTTGTTCTGTTTTGGTGCAGCGGAAGTTTATTTCGAAATCAAAACGAATAAACAGTAACGAAACAATAAAACTAAAACATAAATTTTATTATCACTTGAAGAAAATAATCATTAACATACTAAACTCAAACAAACTAAATAATTTTATAATAATTCTAATCTTAAAACTACTAGAATTAGGAATCTTAATTGATTCTTAACTTTCTAATTTAAAACTAATTAAAATTAGAAAACTTAACCTTAAGAAAATCTAAATTCTATTTTTATAAAAGCTCTAGTTCCTAATCTTGTCCTATATCAAATCCCTTCTCTTGAAAAAACTCGTCATCGAGTTTTGTGATTACAAAGATAACTCATTCGAAGGAAAATACTTAAAAATTTTTGCAACATTGGATCTCATCGATCGTGTCATCCAAAAACATCATGGTTACCCCTTTGGTACACATGAACCGGGTCGGGTCACTATGGGTATGGTCAGGTCTCTTCGAATTTATCCCTACCGTCGCCGGGTTGATCTCTATCATCGCCAAACTGAGGTCGTCGGCCTTTATCATCACCGTTCTAGGCTATATGAGCTCCAATCTAGGTCGGATCACGCGGTTCTATATGCCTAAAGTTGCAAAATGGGTTGCCAATGTATAAATCTGTATATGGGTTATGCAAATCGAAGGTTTTAAAGTGGAGCAATGAGTGGACCTTGCCGATCTGGTGAGTAAGGTTGGTAAGGTCGCGATCGAGTTAAAAAGCGAGTTACACAAGTGCTGTTGGTATATTTAGGTCGCACGTGGGTTCTAAGTTTAGATTCTGGCCACACGGGGCTTGGTCGTCCAAATTCCGATGGTCTGGAGAGAATATCACACCTGTGTGCGGATCTGAAGGCGTTGATCACGTGTCTCGCGGGTCACCTTACGGGTCGTACAGATTGCACGAATCTTATGGGTCTCTCTTACTCAGGTTTGGTTCCCGTGAGTCACGTCCATCCAAATTTCGGTCTCCCTATCACCCACTGTCGTCTCTGGCGTCCTCACTGATAGTCGGCGTCCAGCCACCTGGCAAGTCAGTTTGACGCTCAGCGACAACTCGTCTAACCTTGAAAGTCATCATAGCAAGAGTCTGCTAAAAACTTCGAAGCGTTTGATCTATCCCATTAAATCATTGCTCAACTCTATTGAGACACTCCTCAATAACTGCAAACCGTCATTCGTTGTCGGGGGTTCATTGTCCACTTGAATCAATTTCAGCCATCAGCTGAGGGCAAACCACGCTCTGATACCAATTTTGGTGCAACAAAAGTTTGTTTCAAAATCGAAATGAATAAACAGTAACGAAACAATAAAACTAAAACATAAATTTTATTATCACTCAAGAAAATAATCATTAACATACTAAACTCAAACAAATCAAATCATTTTATAATGGTTCTAATCTTAAAACTATTAGAATTAGGAATCCTAATCGACTTTTAACTTTCTAGTTTAAAACTAATTAAAACTAGAAAACTTAACTTTAAGGAAATCTAAATTCTATTTCTATAAAAGCTTTATTTCCTAATCTTATCTACATCATGTTCAATATATCATACCATATGACTATGCAATGCATCATATCACCCATATGGCTGTTTTATATATATATATATATATATATATTATAAGCATAGAGAGAGAGAGAAAACCACATGTGGTGAGACTAAATAGATGCTGTTTGCCACAAAGCTGTATTGGTGGATGATGCAATATAATCATATTATATTTGTATGTAATTCAAGATCATCATTGTCATTTACAAGTGAAAGTTTTTATAAGTATAGAGAGAGAGAGAGAGAGAGAGAGAGAGAGAACCACGTGGTGAGACAATTCAAAATTGGTATATTATAAGACTAAATAGATGCTGTTTGCCACAAAGCTGTATTGGTGGATGATGCAATATAATCATATTATATTTGTATGTAATTCAAGATCATCATTGTAATTTACAAGTGAAAGTTTTTATAAGTATAGAGAGAGAGAGAGAGAGAGAGAGAGAGAGAGAGAACCACGTGGTGAGACAATTCAAAATTGGTATATTATAAGACTAAATAGATGCTGTTTGCCACAAAGCTGTATTGGTGGATGATGCAATATAATCATATTATATTTGTATGTAATTCAAGATCATCATTGTAATTTACAAGTGAAAGTTTATATATATATATATAGAGAGAGAGAGAGAGAGAGATGTGTCAAAATTTAATTAGATAATGTTGTAATGATGTACGTTCATCCCCTCTGAGATCTCTTGATGATGCCATTGATCTTCCAAATTCATAAAGTTGTTGCACCATTATCAATGAGTCAACACGGGTGATTTTCATGATCAGTAATGACATTACAAATGTTTGAACTTTGAATGCTGCATTAGCATACAAGCCATAAAATTTTGGCTGCACTCTCATTCGTTTTGGGCTGAAGCCCCTAACATCAAATTAACCTAGGACATATATATAAATATATATATATGTCTGACATGGGATTATCTCGTTATCTAGAGAAAAACTTGGAAGGGAGAGCCAGTCTAACGCCTAATCACACTCGCAATATATTTTGCAATAAATTTGACTGCTGAACTATCCCACTAAACAATCTCTTGTAATGAAATTAAAAGATCATTTATTTAAATAGCTACACAAAAATACACATTATCATACAACGTATGTCAATGTATTAACTTTTTGTCCTAAGAAATTCACAAATTCTAGTCCAATTATATATGAAATTATGACCACATATCCATTTACCCTTTTTTTTAATCGTTTTTGAAGGCAGGCATGTTAGGATTATTACACACTACATGGTACTTTCACTTGATCTTGGATGTTAACTTTTAAGTTTTTTAAACATGATACCGATCTTTGATGAAAATATCTTATGCTTTCAAATTCTTAACAATCCCTCATTATGAGTAAAAAGTAAAAGAATGTTAAAAAAAAATGGATATAATTGCAATATACATCTCGTGAATTTACATCTAAAGTCCTGATACTTAAGCAACTCACAAGTAGTTAACGTACTGATAAATCATCCAATTGATAAAGCTAGAATCTGCCTTTTTCAAATTTATACATTCTTAATAAATCACCATCGTTGTTTGGAAATTTTGGTTGTTATGTCGTTTAGTAGAGAGAATAGTGTCAAAGACAACAGCCAGCCGAGCATAGAAGAAGACCGATTATTTAAGGCCCAACTGCATACACGTTTTGCAGAATAGTGTATGTCGATCTAAGCTGTCTCCTTCTTGCTGTCCAGATGCAGCCCACTTGTTCTAACATCAACTCCTAAACTGTCAAACCGGCTCAATTGAAATCTTGGACTGAAACTCTGAAATGGAATGGAATTAAGAAAAGCTTCCATTGAGTAGTGTACCGTATCACTGTATGATTACTATTCAAAATATTTTCTATGAATTTAAGTTTTAGACTGTCTCTACCAGTGATAGTTTATCCAAAAAAAATCCGATATACTAACGATGTGGTATTGGCATTGTTGAGCAGTTGAAATACAAATAATAACATGAAGAATTCTAATGGTTCGATAGTGTATTTACATCCACTTTCGTATGGCTAAAAGTTTTACTAAACTTTCAGTAGCATTACAACAATTATTTACATCAAACTTCAATCCCGAAAGTATCCTCATAAATTACATATCATATTTTACCGCGAGAACCATCTAGTCTAAGTAGTTATTTATATTAGATCCAGATTTATCCATCTCATTCACTCCATCAACTTGCCTCACATGTTACATATACTTAAATACGAGTTATTTAATCAATTTTCACGCTATTAAGATTTTGATTAAGGCCATTTGGAGTTCAGAAATCTGAAGTTGTTTCACCAAAATCAATGAGTCAACAGCAGAAGATGTCATGATAAGCAATGGTGTCTACAACCGTTTGAACTTTGAATGCTGCATTGGCATACAAGCAGGAAGCAGTGATACCATTTTGGCCGTACTATCTACCTTATAACCATCAGACTGAGGATGCTGTCATGGGCTAATGGGAGATTATCCTATTATTATAGAAAAATTCGATGAGACAGATCTAATGTGTTCATTCATAACATATCATAATCATGTTATGTGATATTTATAATAAAATTCGTTTTGGTTGTAATCTAATTTTACATGATATTTTTTCATGTGGTGTATTGCACACGGGCTAGCAATTTATAAGCATATTATTTAATAGAAAGATTGTAGAAAAATGAAATTCTTTAATTTGTTTATAGATTCCAACCACCGTATATAATTATAATATACATCTCGTGAATTTACATCTAAAGTCCTGATACTCAGGCAACTCACAAGTAGTTAACGTATTGATAAATCATCCAATTGATAAAGCTAGAATCTGCCTTTTTCAAATTTATACATTCTTAATAAATCACCATCATTGTTTGGAAATTTTGGTTGTGACGTTATCTAGTAGAGAGAATAGTGTCAAAGACAAAAGCCAGCGGAGCATAGAAGAAGACCGATTATTTAAGGCCCAACTGCATACACGTTTTGCAGAACAGTGTCTGTCGATCTAAGCTGTCTTCCTCTTGCAGTCTAGATGCAGCCCACTTGTTCTAACATCAACTACTAAGCAGTCAAACTGGCTCAATTGAAATCTTGGACTGAAACTCTGGAATGGAATGGAATTAAGAAACCCTTGAGTAGTGTACCATATCACTGTATGAGTACTATTCAAAATATTTTCTATGAATTTAAGTTTTAGACTGTCTCCACCGGTGATAGTTTTTCCAAAAAAAATCCCGATGTAGTAATGATGTGGTATTGGTATTGTTGAGCAGTTGAGACAAATAATAACATGGAGAATTCTAATGGTTCGATAGTATACCTACATCTACTCTCGTATGGCTAATAAATTTCACTAAACTTTCAATAGTATTACAGTAGTTATTTACATTAAACTCCAATCTCGAAAGTATTTTCATAAATGACATACCATATTGTACTGCGAGAACTATCGAATCTAGGTAGTTATTTATATCAGATTCAAGTCTATCCATCTCTTTTGCTCCATCAACTTACCTCATATATTACATATACTTAAATAGGAGTCGTATAATCAATAGGCATGCTGGTAAGATTTTTGATAAAGCCATTTAGAGTTCAGAAATCTGAAGTTGTTGCACCAAAATCAATGAGTCAACAGCAGAAGATGTCACGATAAGCAATGGTGTCTACAACCGTTTGAACTTTGAATGCTGCATTGGCATAAAAGCAGGAAGCAGTAATACGATTTTGGCCGTACTATCCTTTTTTTTTTTTTTTCTTTTTCAGGCTGAAGCACCTTATAACCATCAGACTGAGGATGTGGTCGTGGGTTAATGGGAGATTATCTTATTATTACAAAAAAATTTGATAGGACAGACTTAATACGTTCATTCATAACATATCATAATATGTTATGTGATATTTATAGTAAAATTCGTTTTGATTGTAATCTAATTTTACATGATATTCTTTCATATGACATACTGTATACGGATTAACGATTTATGAGCATATTATTTAATAGAAAGATTTTAGAAAAATAAAATTCTTTAATTTGTTTATAGATTCCAACCACCGTTAAAGTACATTTCTCTTTATTAAGAAATTGAAGAAGTGATACTAGGTTTTTTGTCTGGCCTACTCATACAGTGTTAAAGCTAAGTAATTCTATGACAGTGAATTCAGGTCTTATCAATTCAACTAGAATCATATATAGTTCTTTTCCTTTTAATGTGCATCAAGATAAAAAAAAATAAATAAAAAAAGTTTTTCATAGATGATGTGTATGTCCATGATCCATCCCACCCAAGTTTTAATCCATTATTTATAGTACCCTTCCCAGTCCTTTGGAGTTATATTTTCTTGCAAATTCAGTTGCATATATAAGCAAAAAAAGTTTTTACGTATTAATATTTTCATTTATATATAATTGTACAATGAACCAACCATGCATAATTAATTTAAAATACCTTAACAGAATGTGGTTATTACGAATTTAAATTTTTAAATCTATGATATGGTATTGAAACTACTTTTAATGAGTTTGCTCATTGTGGCAAGTATGTCTATTTCCTATAAGAGGTTGTTTGAGTTTACACTTTTGTCATTAACAGTAACACATGTTTTTTCATTGGATGAATATTAACCATACAAAAAATATATTCAAAAAAATAAAATGAAAAAATGTACATAAACAAAAGACCATAATAAGCATTACAATCTAGATATATATGAATCTAAACTATTATATAGGAATTTGACATTATATATCAGGAAAAAAATAATAAATAATTAGCAAGACCAAAAAAACTTTCTTAGAAAGCTAGAGACAACACCAAACTTCCAGTCCTGAGAAAATTTGTAACATAAAAGGGGTGATTCTCTAACTTGGAAGACCCCAAACATCCCCTCAAAATCATGGAACAAAGAATCCCATACTTGACACACAATATTAACTTAACATTTTTACTCAATATCACTTTTTATAAAGCATCTGCCAAAGCTGCCCAATGAAGCTAGTGTTCATCTGCTGCAAATCCGGGAAGCACTTCATCAATTCTTTTGATAAAATTCCTGCATGTTGTAATAGATGCACCCAACAATTCGGAGGGTAAAATGTTGGATTCTGTACTTGCAAAATTATAAAGGTAAATAGACCGGTTGTATAAATCACAAGTTGAGATATAAATCAGAATATAAGTTGAAAATTTTCCTAATTTTACTGTAGGAAAATAGATAAAAACAAAACGGGTAGTGAAATGTACAGTGATGTTGGACTAGCGGGAAATCCAAAGTTCCATAAAGCATATGAAAAATGTGAATTGCTTTTTATCATATATAAGGCTGAACGTTTAACATTTAAAAGGAAAAGCTGCGGCTCAATAATTCAAAGAGTTCCAAGCTGTACTCAAAGACTACACATTGTGATCATCAGCTAAGTGTAGTAGTACTCTTTAAAGTTAAACAAAAATGGTGACAGCATGCATTGTCTTCTCTAAATGGTACCTGTCTTTAATTAATTGCATTGATTCTTATACTTCACTTTTGCATTTGAATTCCTGGTCCACAAAGATCATTATTAGATTTAAACAAAAATATTAGAATTATTAAGTTCTGATTAAAATTATGATATAAGATTGAATCAATGACCTGATAATTCTTACATTAATATAAATGAATTTATAGTATGAGCTATGTACTCGTCACAATCATAACTTATAATAGTTCAAACAAAAGTTTTATTTTATATAAGAGTAGTTTTGGCTTGTTTGGTTTTTCAATAATTACCTTTTTCTACTAAAAAGTCCTTCGAATATTTAAGGTTAATAATTTATTCTAAGAATGTTTCCTAATAAATTTTGGTGAATTTTCATAAATAAATTTCGTTTTGAAAAAAGTTACTTCATTAACTTAAATTTGTAACATAACATTAGATAAACATTGACTGAATTTCTTAAATAAATTAAATAAGTGGTCGTTTATAAATTTATATTGATATAACTCTAACCATTTCCAAAGTATGAAAATGTTTTTCTTCCCCTAAAAATTCGTGAACACACAAGAAATGTTCCTTTAATTTACACTAACAAGTACAATAGTACAAATACTAACAAGTACAATAGCACACTATCGATGCACACAAGTAACAAAGCATTTCAAAATATTAATTGAAATTGAGGATGAAACCAAATCAACGAAAACAAAACTCAAAAATGTAAACAAATAGAGTTTACATACACTGTTATACATGCGCGTTGTACTTGGGGTAACGTGCGAAAGTTTAAGCCAATCAATTAGCCTATTGATCAGGAAATTGTCTTCTGCACTGTATATCTTTCATTCAATTCATATCATATGATATGTTTAATTGACCACATTTATTCACATGTCACATGACTTGAATTGAATGAAAAATGCACAGTAGATCAAATCTATTTTAAACTTTCTTCTTGTTTGATTTGTAATTCAATTGTTATGATCTGCTGTATCTAAGTACATGGGTCCTCCAATGTCGTTGATGTTGTTGCCTGTAGTAGTGACACCTTCCAAGACTGCAAATCTCATATCCTCAGATGGTTTCCAATGCCTCTTCCTCTGGTTGATAAACCAGTTGTTTATTTGCTTCTGGTCTAGTCCTGTTTCCTCCGAGAGTTTTGCTTTCTCATCTTCCTATACCATCAATGTCATACATATACTCTTCTCATCAGCAGACACATAAAAATAAATGTTGATTTCTAGTCTCTATATATGCATGTCATAATACTACGACTGTAGAAAAACATAATTAAATATCAACCATTTTGAAATTTTCATTCAATAAAAAATTTATCAACACAAGAAACTCAGAAAAATACTATTCTAATTCTATCACTCACACCCCATATGCAAAACCAAGATCTTAATCTACAAACTTCCCTTTCGCAAGACCATGATCCTATATTGATTTGAGCTTTCATTAAGTTTTTAATAATTCTCGTGACATACTAGCAATTTTAATCATTCATAACTAGAGATTAGTTTCTTTGTCACGCTAATGTTTGATACACACCTTAAATGGTTTGTTAGCAAAAACCAATCGTTCAATGATCCAGGTTTGAGTCAAACCCATAGCAAATGGTATTTCTTTTTTTTCTTTTTTATTTTAAGGAAAAAAATAAAAAAGTGTTTATAACAAACTACCACAAAGATTAAATGTGTTCAATTAAAAACTTAGGTAAGTAAAACCTCCAATTTTTTCTTCTATTGGGATTCAAATCCAAGGCCACTTAGTCAATTTATAAATATTAAGTTATAACTCAACCCACAAGCTTAAGTTGATTTTAGTGAAACAAAAGCATATCAAAACAACGACAGCAAAGTAAAAAAAATAAGTGGCAATTAGTGAGACTATATAGATATGGAGCACGAATTCTCTATCAATCTTTTGTTTATGCTAATATTTTTATGAGAGCAATTTAAGTTTGAATGATGTATAATAGAGAAAAAAGAAAACAATCTTGGTTATCCACTTTTTTTTTTGATAATTTATCATTGGATTATAAAAAAATTAACAAAAAAATAGAATGGCAGAGAATCTTTACTCATAGATATGAGCCTTCTCTGGTGTGGAATTCTATACATAAATTCATAAGGGATCCTAATTAACTATTGCAAAAACAATTGCCACATTTGATATTCGGTTTTGTAACAACACATAATTAGAATCTCGCACCTAAAAATCTTCGTGTGTGTGCATATATATACATATAGTGTTAAGGTTGTTACCGTTGGATAAGGCCATCTATAATGAGAATTCCACCAGTCCAAAAGAGCCAGTCTTGCCTCTTTTGGTAGCTTGCCTTTCTTTTTTTTCTTCAAGAATTCCTTCCTCAAATTGCTTAGATGTCCACTATACTTGCGCATCAACATCCCTTTAACACCACCCTTATCTCCTGAACGGCTATTCGAATTCGAAGACTCTTGACATTCCCCATAGCTCATTTCCTCCTCCGAAGTCCAGGCTGCTTCATCTGAATAAACATTTTAAATATGTTGGAAACCGAAATTTCTATTCTTCATTAAAAAAAATCTGGATTAAATTCGAATTCTCGAAACCAAAATAAGTTGCAAGTAGGGCAAAAAATTCATAATTATCCTCCATTTACTATGACATCCCTCATGACAACTTTTAATTCTATCTCCCTTCACTAAAAGAGGTAACTCCAACTAAACTATCCCTCGCGTATGATAATCTAATTATTCTCTAAATAGCAAACCGCAGGTTGCACATTTATCTTACTACATATTTTGCACAATCTTTGCAGCCAACCAGATTGGAGTATTCACACACATGAATACTTTTATAAACAATAGTTAAGAATTTTAAGACTGTTCATAAACTAAATTAAACAAAGTTTCAAAACCAGCAATATTATCTAGTCTAAATACCACCGTCCAATGTAGTTTGGTGGTAGACCGCACTCATTTAACCTGATAATGACCAAGTTCAAGTTGTATATAGTTAAATTTTAGAATGAAAAATATGTATATATATAAAACAAACTAGTAATCAACTAGAAGGAAGAAAACTTCCACAAATTCTCAACCATGTGATGATGGAACTTGCAAGAGCTAGAGAGGGAAGTGATAGACAATGAAACAATAATCACTTAATAGTGCATCCATCTAAACAACGCTATTCATAACACATCAAGCACATAAGTTGATTCAAATTATATTTTGATATGATAAAGTCTAGGGCGCATTAGATACAATATCATTTCAGCATCCAATACAGCAAATTTGGTATTTTGACATACATATATAGAATATAATCATGATTTCAATTTGCATTAAAACTTCACAAACTATCTAAAAAGTAGTATCGATGATTGTTGATGTTGAAACATAAACTCCAGTCTGCATATGTAAGAACTAAGAATAATTAACAACAAACCCATCTAAAACTCAAATTTTCCATGGACACCAGAATGATAACAAGACCATTTAAGAGCAATCATTCACGGACACAAACCGTTAATCACTCATCATGCTATTTCCAGAAACCTTTTTTTTTGGGCAAATTGTCACTTTCATCAAACACATTTACAAGGTAAGACAACAATAGTTAACTTGTGGGGGGACAAAAGAGAACAAAAGAACTATTCATTTAACATATGCACAGTGCATGTCAGAAGTTTAAATATCAAGTAACCAATTAGATTCTCAACCAACCAATCGCGTCTCTGGACATAATAATCAATACGTAATCCAAAACTAAATAGTAGAAACATTAATTAAAAAAGAAAATTACCAGATGGATAATCCAAGTATGTTCTAGTGAATGTTCCATTACAAAGATTGCTTAGTTGTGATTCTATGCTATTCAAGAAAGTTGTTGCTTCATCAAACGGCCTTGATAGCTCCTCTTTGTATCTATGAAGTATTTCACAATATTGTTCCTACAATTTTTTTTTTTGAAAAAAACAAAACGATTTTAATTCACAATCAATCAACAAATTAAACCCACCAAGAAATGAATGAAAAATCACTGTTTCCATTTGTTGTAGTACACATATATATTTAATACTAGTAGTACCATGAATTGGTCAAGCTCCGGGTCAGCTCCAATCTCACTACAATTTGTAGTAGAGTAGATTTCTCTATTAATTTCTTCAAAAATAGACACCATTTCTGGCGGAGCACCAACCTGTTATATATGATTACAAATACAAAAACAATACAAGTGTATTAAAAAATTAGAAAAAAACAAAAAATTGACTATGTAATACATATTTCTTTTATATATAGTAATAAGAGTGGATCACCTTTTGACATTCTATAAAAGCAGATACTAAATTTGGATAACGTGGATGATTGGCGATCTTTGACTTAATCAGATCAGAAATTTCTGTTTCTGATCCACCCTCGAAACCAGTACCGCTCTCAAATTGAAGCATCATGGAACCAAAAACCGGGGTGTGAAATTGACCAGTTGTTGTAGTAGTAGTAACACCAGCTGAAGAAGCATATATATTATGATGATGATTTTCATGAGAAAAAATATTGCTATTATTGGCAAGTCTAGCTATGTCACCATCTGATGCACATGATGTTGATGATATTGTAGGATGATGATCATCAAGTCTATACAAATTTTCCATGAAAAAAAATAAAATTATAAAAGTTTTGGAGAAAAAATAAAAAAGAAAAAAAAATAAATAAAAAAAACCCTTGTTGGACAAGATCTACTAAGTGACAAAGAGAGTGTTTATATATTTATTTTATTAGAATAATATATGATCACATGAATTATATCTGAAACAGTGCATGAACAGTAGTGTCTAGTGACTTGAACCCAGAAAACACTCCTAGACTTCAGGATTCAAAGTGATAAAAAGAGAAAAAGAGAGAGAGAGAGAGAGAGTGAGTGATATTTGCAACCACAAGCTTTTACTTATAAGAGTCTAGCTAATTCACAACTACCATTAGAGAAGAAACAATCAACCAATATTACGAAAACCTGGTGAAGATGAGAGGGAGAGAAAACCTAGTTTGTTAAATACAGCTAGAGAGGTTGTAGAAAAAGAGCACCTGAGTTGGGGACAAGTGGTTTTCACATTGCGGAAGAGAGAGATTGAGAGAGAGAGAGTGAGAGAGAGTTTTGCAGTCCAACTTGAAAAAGACCAGACGTTTCTTTCTTTTCCAAGAAGTCCTAACAGTTTAGTTTAATAATAGAGAGAGAATGTCAAGAGTTTCTTTTATTTTCTTTTTCTTTTACTTCCTGGCTTTAAACACCATGGAGAAATGATTCCATGAAAACCTAGATACATTAGAGAATGACACATTCGTACACACGTTTTCGCGTGTGTTCAAACGTATCATTCGAATGTACAGTCTCAGAAATTTATCCTTCATATATTTCAACTTTAATTCACATGTTTATTTATATATGAATTGTAATGATTATTAAGTATTCACCTACACTTTTTTTTTTAATGAACCGGATCTATATAAAGTCATATAAGTAATGAGTTTGAGTGATTATGTACCATTATAGAATTAAATCTTATAAATAAAAATGTGTGAGATCTCACATTAAAGAATGATTAATTGTCTCTTTTATTGTCAGTGGTTCAATCACACAAATTGCTTCAATAATATGAAACGTATTAATCATGTATTTAATTAATTTCAACAAGGTGATATCACTTATTATATCGATCCACTGATAATATTTTCATATAAGAAATTTAAAAAAATATATATATTTTTTCGTATAAGAATTTATATATAAATTTATTGTTTTTTCTACATATAATATAGAAGTGTCTATCTAGATCAATTAAGATTAAAAACCATGAGTATATATGAACATATACTTTTTAAATTTTCTTTAAATACCAGGAGTTATCTATTCTCGCAACGTGAGGAAGAAACTTCAACTTAAATTGGTAAATACATACTGTATATTTAAATATTAATCACCAATTGATATAATGAAAAATATATATAGTATATTAATTACTGAAATTATAAATATATATAAATTTATCATAAATATACATATAAATTTATCATCTCACTAGCATGTATCACCGAAAATGTAACAATTAATTAAATACGTCAAAGTCATATATTCAGAACAGAATTTCGCGCTGAAAACCGAATACCAATAAATGCCAATAAATTTGTAGGTCACACCCCATTAATTATAGATTTTTCGAAGTCCGCTGCACACTAAGACAGGGTTCAGGATCACCGCACGTTTCTGGAACAGTGGGGGTGATGAAATGATGATCAAGAAATATCAGAATAGAGGGTGCTTTGTGGAGATATATTATATATATAAATATAATTTTCTTTTTTCTTCCTTTTTTTGTTTGGTTGTTGTTGTGTTGTGTAGCCCGTATTTATAGAGGTCAATTTCTATCATTTGATGATGTCTTCTCTGAACAGTTTTCAGTGTTACAGGTTTTTAAGTAACAGTAAACAGTGACATGACATTCTGCCAACTTTCGCTTTCTCATTGGTTAATACACTTCATCAATGGGGTCTCTGATCCAATGATACATATATACTTCTTTTGTAAGTGAACTGTTCCTCTATACGTACGTACTACTACTTTCTGCTCTTTTCCACTCACATCCCCTATCAACTTATTCATTTCTATTTTTATCCCATTCTTCCGAACAATCTCATCAGGAGACTTCTAATTGGACAAATACGAGTGATACAAGATAATATATAATTTGTTATAAGTATTACTTGTCTGCAGAGAAAATAACATGGTAAAACTATTCCACCAAAGAATTTGTCATATCTATTAAATAGCAAAACTTAGGTGCAACAATATGTGCCATATATGTGTTGTTATGATCGTACATTGTCGAATAATAAGATTATAATATAGTGCGATTAGTTACTTGATAAATTCTCTCACTGATTTGATTAATGTTGTTTCATTCTTAGCTTTTAAGTTTTGAAAATTATGATTAAGTCGTATTGTACATTAAGGGGTATATGTAATCTAGAGTTTGTTCGAATTTTAAAGAATTTTGAAAGTTTTGATATATTCAATTCAAACTTTTTAAAAATTTGTATTTTATATATATTCAATCCAGACCTTCCATTAACATCTATATGTATTCAATCTAAATTTTTAAAAATTCAAATAAATCTAAATGTATTCAATTCAAGTATTTAAAAATAGTTAAATAAATTTATATGTATTATAAAAGTGATTGGTAAAAATTATGGGGACAATCTAGTCTCATAATTTCGATTACAATAATACTTGTTAAAGGCATGCATTTATCTTGATAAATCCCACTCAAAAAGGTGTCTCCAAATGACACGACTCATTGAAGCAAATTATGGTAAAAGTTTTCTTCATTAAAGGCTAAAACGAGAATTGTTTAGACATAAACAGCCATGATGTTGATTCATAGCAAATTAACATTTTTCATCTAATTAGCAGCAGTTTAATTACTCAAAATTGTATTAACAATAATTAAAGTTGTACTAATCATGGCTTGCCCCGTCAAATCAAGATAATTGAAGTAAACATTAGGATAATTAATGTTTATCCACAAGCATTGCTATTATATATATATTTTTTAATGTGTTAGTGCATCTTAGATACTATTACGTGTTTTTGAGTTCTTATAAGTAACACATCAATAATTTTTTTTGAATATATCTACACTTTGACAAAAAAATAGATATGCAAATTTTAATTGCTAATGCAATTATCTATAGTAAAATATGCATCTACTTTTGACGAATAGTTAGAAAATATGTGTTAGACTCTCTTATATTTTATATTTTACAATTAAAAACAGATGGGATGGGACAAATCTCTATATCATTTATTGTTCTTTCTTTTTTTTAATAAAAAAAGAGAAATACTAGTTAACATTTTCAAGAGAGCTTCTTAATTGAGAAACTCTTCTTCGTATTCTTTTTTTTTCCTATTGGTCACATGTACTCCATGTTTGAATTAGATAATTGCATTATAGAAAGTTTTTTTACCTTATCATCTATATATTCTATATGACAAGAAATTGAACTCAAATAGATAATTGCATTTAAAATACTTTAGGAATATATTTTATCTTAAAAGTAAATGAAAAATATATTTTATTTTTTCTAGTTAACATAATCTTAAATAGTTATTTGAGGAGTTAGATCATTTCCTATGCTAAACTTTATGGTAACAACAAAGATTTAGTGAGATTTGCAATTAATAGCTGGGATTTATTTATTTATTCACTTTTGTTATTTTTAAATGTAGTGTATTATCTTTGATTTTATAAAAAAAAAAAAAAAAAAAAAAAGCATGTGAGAATATTTTAATTCATTAAGTTTTAATATGAGATGATTGGTTATCATGGTTAATTAGTACTTGCGATATATCAATTTATCTCATGCGAATTCATTGTGAATGTGATAAATCATGATTTCACATGAAGAAAAAAATGTGTAGGTTCTCACATCTACAAACTATTATATGGTTAAAACAAAAGATTTTAGTCTAGTAATAAGACCACAAAAACCACCCACTTTAGTCTTTAACAAGTTGTGGTTTTACTTCTAAGTGCCACAAATTGTGGAAAATTTTCCTCTACTTGATGTGAGTTGTCTCTTCACATTTTCTATGAGTTAATCTTTGGACCGCACTCTAAAGTCTTATTTGAGTTAGTTTCGATAGAACATTAGGGAAGTATCAATACTCAAAAAATAAAAAATATATATGGGGTTAAAATCACGAAAGACAGACAAGATTATAGTCAATGACTCAACGGTATCTCAAAAGTGAGAAGGGTAATTAAAGAAAATCTTTGATTTTGAACGAGTGTTTTTGTCATTTGAATGGCAGGTGGGTTTTGAATTCATTCTCTACGTAATTATTAACTTTTGATTATTATATTATATCATAAAGTTTTTTGTTGCATAAAATGATAGCAATGGGAATAATTTGTTTATCTTTAAAGTGTAAAATAGATTTTCCTAAACTACTTTTTTACTTTTTTTTTCAATAAAAAAGAGTTTCCCTACCTTTTAGGATATAATCATGTATCTTTTTTAAGATAGAATAATGTGATTGCTTTAGATTCAAGGCACCATACTGTGTTAATAATATACCTTATAAAAAGTTAGTTATAGGTAATTAGTAATTTTATGTTAGAAATGTTTTTGAGGCTGTTTAATTTTTTTTTTTCCACCTAATATTTTATGATACTTTCATTTATAAATTTTTAATTATTTGAAAGCAATTTAATCAAAAAAATATGAACTTTCATGACATTCCTGCAGGAAAAACACTAATTCTTATATAAACTTGTTATTTCACTAAAATATTTAACAATATTTTTTGAAATAAATATTGAATAAAATCTTCAAAACTCTCTTAATATACTTTTTACATCTGAAATATTTTGATCTATTTTAACATGCTACAACTCATCTATTCATAAAGCAAGTAATTGATATGATTTCCCTTTATATTCTTAATAAGAATTCGAATTCTAATTTATGATCAAATATGTGTAGTGAAATATTTAATCTTGATAAAAGTTTTGCCATCGCTAAACCCTTATTATTCTAACCACATCAAAAACCGAAAAACAACATAATACAAAAGGAAAGGTTATTGTAATTATCTAAAATATGATTATAAGAACATAATTTTAACTATATTAAGAACAATTTGAAACATAAAATATAGTATAGATTCTACTGGACTAATGAAGTACAATTTTTTTTTTTTTGGGCAACGTCCTATTACCAAATGGTGATGGGTATTGACATGATTTGATGGTTTTCATGATTCGTTTTAGCCCAAAAATGATTTACCATTTTCAGAAAAGATTCTAATGTCTATGTAACTTGTAATCCAAAATTAGCCAACCCTTTAATTAATTTTATACAGGACTTCAGGGTAAATAATTTTCCTTGACCCACAGCATCAGTTCTTTCATACGGAAAATTATATTGCCATTCAAATTATTCCGATCAGGGTCCTGATTCCAATCAGTTAATATCCATTGGATATCGAATATCCCTCCTAATATATTTGGTCGTGATCTAGTCATCCACTTTAGCATTGAAAGTTCATTTTAGCAGCCGTATTTTACAAATTTTATATGACATTTTTCTTTTGCAAAAACTACTATGTCACTTTGTATAAATTGATATATGATTCGTATAAGTAATGATTAATTTCGACAGTTTTCGATAAATATTTACCTATTTGATATCAATTTTTTTTAAAATCCTTTGAATTTCAATCTATTGTAATTAGAAATTGTAAAGTGACAAAATTTAGAGTTTTGTTACTGATTTGTGTTACAATTTGGTAACCAACAATGGTTGCATTTCATTTTGTATTTTCAAATGTGAAATCAATAATTGTAAATGCATATGTAACAAGTATAAGAACTTGGTAATTGGGTCCTACGACAGGTTGAAAGAGAGAGGACATTATAATGTGGCCACATAACACACGATTCCATAAAAGATTAATTGGACATTTGGATTGAGACACCGTGTGTTTGGACTTTGGAACAAGAATGAAGACAATTTGTCACTAGAGACCAAATTTATTAACATTACTCTTTGGGACCCTCTTCATTAGGCCATTGCTTTGTGTGGAAGGTTTCTTGGTTCTATTTTTTGTGTTTTTTTTTTTTTGACATATTAAGTATAATTACACTATAAATAATATTATCGAAACCTCTTGATTAGACTACTAAGACACTCTGAAAGTGGGTGCTCCCATAGACGGGATGAAGACTCCCTAAAAGAGGGAGGAGAGGTTCACAAAGGAGGGGAAAATCAACCACACTTTTGGTGGTAATATGAGTTGACTCTGCAGCAACACAAGGAACTCGCTGCTTAGCTCCATCTTTGAGAAAAAATTGATAAGTATTCTCAACTAATTATAAAATCATACCAATTTACTCATTTCAATAATACTGTTACGAGACAAATAGTAGTTATTTATGCTCTTAAGATATTAAGGTTTCAATTTATAAATCCCTTTTTTTTATTAAAAATAAATAAGAATGAAAACCTGTTTGTTGGTCATGGTTTTAAATAAAAACAAGCAAATTAATAGACTACACGTTTTTCACTTTTGTTGAATAAAAACTAAAAGCATCATTTTCACTTTTATTTTTCAGCTAGTAGTCTGGAGGATATATTAAATGATACTTTATTTATAAAAACACTATTATTAAAGCTTATAAAGATTTAAATTTTATATATTATAGATATGGGCTATGTTTTATTATTAATAAATATATAAAATACATATTTTGTCATAATTTTAAAGCTCATAAAGATTTAAATTTTATATATTATAAAAAAATTCCCTAAATAAATATTATGATATTATTATTTTATTATATTTTTTTAGAATAATATTTTTAATAATTATTATTAGATGTTTTTCAAATCTTAAAATTAAAATAATAATAATAATGATTTCTTATTTTCAAATGAAAATTGATAAAACGAAAACAGAAAATATTAGTGAATTTGGATAAATAACTGAATTATGAAATATAGAGGCTTATCAAAAATCACGCGTGGAACCACGAAGGTATTTAATACTTTTTCAAACGTGGGGTCGTGATTCTTTTGGTCACAAATTGAAAAATTGAGGCTGGCATGTGATGTGAACGGTCGTGCAAGTCGATTTAACAAAGTACCCTATTATTAATGTGTTGTTGGTATAGTGATATGTCTATAGTGCAATTCAATGTCTCTAAGTGACACGGGTCTCTTTGTCATTATGTCACGAACTACTTATCCTTTGACTGACTTTTCTTTCTTTCTTTTTTTTTTCTAATTCAAGGACTTCGTATTCAATTTGTTTATTGTAGAGGATTGGATTGAACAGATGTTGATGTGTAGGTTTGGTTTTATGATCAGTTTTTTGGCACCTAACAATCTGTAAGAATGTTGAATGAAAAGAAAAGAGTGGGTTACCTTGGCATCAGATAAATATCAATCAAAAACACTCTAACGCTTAAGTTAAAAAAAGTAATGTATAAAATACATAAAAACAAGAAAGATCATGTACGATTAGCAATTGTAATAATGTTATTCGACGAATTGAGGTTTTCTAAGATTATAAGATAAAGTTTAACTGTCGTGTGCCCGCTTGCTAGATACTGAGTATGAGGATAACTAACCACCGTGCAGTATCGAAGACAGAGGTACTAGTTGGGTGTCTGAGAGTATTTTAACAAAATAACGTTATGGTGAAAATTAGATGTCATGTCTCTTTGGTTGCTCCCTTTTTTATAAGTGGGAAGAAAATCATTGGAGGAGTTAAGGCAGCGGATATCAAAGGATTCATTCCCTTGATCTATGCATCTACGTTAATAAGGGAATCTTTTCTTTGAAACTGATCGAACTCCTCCTGAACGCATGCATTAAATGATTGAAATTTCGTCTTTAATAATGATCAACCCTTATTAAGGAGGTCTAAGTTGTCCAACTGTTGCCCCAGGTCATGGGCTCCTATCTTAAGTGCTTCACTTGGGCTAAATCGACTATGGGCTCAATAGTTAGAATGTTATACTAGACCTTTCAAGTTACTTGTCCATTGGGCCCATATTGGCCTATTTTTTTTATCATTACACTTACCTAATTCGAAGAATAATAGTACTTGATATACAAAATATTTTCAAAACATGCATCCCAAATTATGTAACAGCTGATTTTATAGGCTATAGTTTAGCTCACGCATGTTTTGAAACGCACTTTTGAGATATTATTTGGGTTATGTCATATCACTCTAGGATATTTGTACAATCAAGATTGCACAAAATACAATATGAGATATAATTGCCTTTTGATTGTCAGATTAAAATTCGATTTTTTTTAAAGATATTAATTATAGTAGGAGGGACTCGAATCTGGATCATTATTAGATCGAATAAACTCTCTTTACTAATAGGTTACATTGGGTTGTGGTAATGGTAAGTTGCATAATTTCCTTGGGTTAAAAAATATGCTCCATGATGAAAAACCTCTTAGATATGTATATTAGCTTATACTACAAAAGCCCAAAATTTTCAGAGTAGCTAACTTAAATATTATTTGGCCTCAACTGAAAATGATGGACTCACATGTAGACTCATCAATCAAAATGATCAATGTTTTATTATCACAATAACAATAAACCCACAAAGAATCACAGTAAGACATTAACTAATATAGTGTGAGATTATGTCAAAATGCTATGAGCTCTGATATTTGCACTCCTCCAAAAGTGTGTGTGTATATATATATATATATATATTATATATGTATATATTATATTCAAATTGTTTTAAAATTATATCATTATTCAATGTATTTTGATGGCAAAACGTTCATTCGATCTGTTAAGGACTTAGGATTAGTCATTAAACTTAATATATCATACAATCCTAAAGCAAAGACTAAAAGTTCTCAATATAGTAGCTGAATCCCAAAAATCTTTGTTCTTATATTCGAACTCAAAACTCAGAATATGTGTCCTTGTTCTTCACTGTCAAATAGGTAAAGTTCCAAAAATGAAATGTGTAAGCAGCACTGCAACCCCGAGGAAAGAAGCACACAGAACATATTACACAACATGAAAAATGCAAATATTCAATATTTTAACACTACATACAGTACATGAAGCAAATAGGATTAATGTTGTTCTATTAATTAATAGCACTTTGCTATTATATCCATAAATAAAAGAGAACATAAAATTTCAATAAATAAAGCTTCTTTATTGCCATCATTTGTCCACAAACCATCTTGTCCTTTGTTCATGAGTACACCTGGTGGTATCAAAACTCACTTTAGTAGT